>MKYW01000145.1:133125-144069 GCA_015776835.1 Aphidius ervi | reverse complement strand
TTATTATTAAATATTTCTTTTATTATTCCGTACTTAATCATCAAGACTTAATTTTTTAGTGGAACTCCACTTAAACATCGTTTAAAGACTTTTTTCCAGAATCCGTGCTATTTCAACATCATGGATTTGTCAATATCCCAAAGTGGTAGAAATATTGTTGAATAAGTTCTGTTATAAAAGTACTGAATATGCGACGAGATAGTGATGTAAAATAAAATTTATAATAACTTGCTGCTTGGATTTCCATTGTAAAAGTCATTCTATTATATTAAATTAATTCAATTGTGAATCGGTACTAAGTGTATATCTGAAAATATACAAAATCAGTAGTTCAAGGACAGTCCCTAAATTCACTGTTATATTAATGGACTAGTCCTCAAACTACGATAAGCACAAATTTATATATATATATATATCACTACGTTTTTTATTATGTCCGACACCAGCACCATGTTTTCGTTCACTTTTGAATTTTTCACATAACGATCATAGTTGAGAAATTGTCGTTTGAATCCTTACTTTATCACCAATTGTCTTTGCAGAAACTTTTAATGCTTCATTCAAAAGTCTAATGTTCTTAGATTCAAGCTTCAACCATTTTTGATTTGTTTAGGTGTACGAGCTAGCGCAAATCCTTTTTCCATAATCTCAATGAATTTTAAACACTTTTTAGACTCCATTTTATTACTATATCACTTCGATGATCACTATATTAATTCACTGACTAACTGACTAAATCTTCCGCAAATCCGGCTTCATATACTAAAAATATGACCTTGATGAACATTCTAGAATATTATTGAAATTTCGGAAACATTCGGAAGCATTTTTCAACATTCCAAATTAATTAGGAACATTCCGGAACATTTTGGAAACATTCGGTAACATTTTTTCAACATTCCAAAACAATTAAGAACATTCCAGAACATTTCAGAACATTATAGAACATTCCAGAATATTACAGAACATTTGAGAATGTTCTAAAATATTTTCGAACATTTCAAGGTCGTTCATTTAGTATAAAAGAAAAATGAGCTACGTTTGTAGCATCAGATACATTTCAACAGTCACAGAGTATCAATCGAAAGAAGAAAAAATAATCAAAAGTAAGTTTTATAATTTTGGGTTCTCATTTTTAATTTCAATAAAAAAAATAAATAAAATAATTAAATTAATAAAAATTTTTTACAAAAAATGGATTCATTGATGAAAATAAATGAAGTTGCCTGCTTCAATAAACAATTACTATTGAAGAAAATGATTGATTTGACTCCTTTGGTTGATTATCAGATTACAAATTTAAGAAGAGCAATCACCACATATAGAATGAAAGTAACTGTAGCAATCAGTAATGAATTCGAAGTTTTTCTACCAAACAGAATCTCAATATATCTGGAAACTGAGTCTGAATATAAAAAAAAAAAAGCTCTCGCTGAAGAAAATCATCTTTTCATACACACTTATGTACAAAATTCAAATATATGTAAATGTGAATTTATTATTTAAAAAAATTGAATCATTACTTTATGATTGTGAATTTAATAAAAAAAAAAAAACTAAAATGTTAACTGTTTAAATGAATAATAAAAAATATTCATGATTAATCAATTGTTTCAATTATTAACAACCTTTTTAGAACAATTTAGAACATTGTAGAACAATTTAGTACATTTTAGAAGAGTGTAGAACAATTTAGAACATTGTAGAACAATTTAGAACATTTCAGAACAATTTAGAATATTATAGAACAATTTAGAACATTGTAGAACAGTTCATAACATTTTAGAACAATTAAGAACATTGTAGAACAATTTAGAACATTTTAGAAGAATGTAGAACATTATAGAACATTATAGAACAATTTAGAACATTGTAGAACAATTTAGAACAATTTAGAACAATTTAGAACATTGGAGAACATTGAAGAACAATTTAGAATATATTAAAATAGTATTAAAAAAAATGCTTACCTTATGTATTTTTTTTTTTATTTATCAATCTATTAATTTTTTTATTTATTCAATTTATCCATAGAATAATAATAATAATGATAATAATAATAATAATGTTTCAATGAAAACACGATTTGTTCTTATTTTATTTTAAATGTTCATTGAAATTATATTTATTAGAAATATCGATTTTAACAACAATTACGTATTACAAATGTTTTTGTTTTTTTTTTTCATTTTTACAATATTATATATTTTTATTTTGTTGTTATTAATCGAAAAAATAAAATTTATAAAAAACAAAAAGATGGAGAATAGAATTAATACGTTTTGAAATAAAATTCTCTATGGATCTCTTTGAAAATGGTTTGTATTCCAATGGCATCAACGTATAGGGTCCCATCTGGCTCATACATGGCCTTTGCCACTTTGACAATGTCACGGAGAATTTCTTGTCCCATGACATTGTACCACTCAAGTGGCACCTAGACTCCGGTAACTTCAATATAGAGGCTAAGAAAAAAATAAATAAATAAATAAATAAATAAATAAATAAATGAATAAATAAATAAATACACCAATATTCCACTCTCCATTTCTTCCAAATTTATTATCATTCATCGCAATTTATTATTATTCATCTATATTCATTCATCGCTTATCATTCAGTCATCAAAAATCATAAACATTCATCAATTATCATTTATTCACTTCAATTAATATTCACTCATCAACTAACATTTAATCACTTCAATTCACTTCAAATAACGTTCATCAATCATCCATCAAAAAATCATAAACATTCATCAATTATCATTCATTCACTTCAAATAATATTCATTCAACTAACATTTAATCACTTCAATTCACATTCATTAATTCACATTCATCAATTCACATTCACTAATTAATTCAAAAACTTATCACTTCAATTCACTAATTAATTTAAAAACTTACTTTGGCATTTTTGATAAATCCTCCATTCTCACTTATTTTTTTTTCAACGCTTTGGAATAACTGGAATATATAAGCAGCTGTCAAAACACAATTGACGAATGATGTGGGACGCATCACGTTGCTGCTTATATACTCCAGTTATTCCAGAAGCTACCCGAAAAAAAAATTAATTCCACTAAACTATCTCTCTCCCTCGTACTGTTAAAAAAATCTTCTATCCTTTCTTACTTTAAATGTTGTGGCAAACGACCCTACTATACAATAGAGATTATTGCGTAGTAGCTTGTTTACTAAAATTTCAGAGTCAGAAAGCATAGCGGATTTTAAAGTAAGAGGGGGAAATATCGATTTGTTTGAATGATGAAATGAGGGGTAGCGGCAACGTTACACATCCCAGGTCACTGAGAAGGATATTTCCCTCTCTTACTTTTGGAATCTGCTATGCTTTCTGACTCTGAAATTTTAGTTAACAAGCTACGCAATATATCCCTCTCTTACTCTTGAAATACCCTATCCTTTTTTAATTTGAATATTATAGTAAACAACTCTCATGGGCAATAAATAATATTCCAGATTCTTCCTTTTTTTAACGTCTTTAAAATTAAAGACCTTGAAAGAAAAAAATAATCTGGAATATTATTTATTGCGTGTGAGAGTTGTTTACTATAATATTCAAAGTAGAAAAAGATCGAGTATTTTAAGGGTAAGAGAGGGAAATATCGATTTTAAAAATGATGAAAGGTTCGTCGATAACGGAATATTCTAGATTGTTCTCTAATGTTCTCCAATGTTCTCCAATGTTCTAAATTCTTTTAAAATGTTCTAAATTGATTTAAAATGTTTTACATTGGTTTAAAATTTTCTAAATTGTTCTAAATTGTTTCAAATTCTTCTAAATTGTTTTAAAATGTTTTAGGATATTCTATATTGTTTTAAAATATTCTAAAATGCTCTAAATTATTCTAGAATTTCCTACATTGTTCTAAATTGTTCTACAATGTTTTAAAATGTTAGAAAATGTTTTTGAATGTTCTAAATTGTTCTACAATGTTTTAAATTGTTCTAAATTATTCTACAATGTTTTGAAATGTTCTAAATTTTTCTAAATACGTTCTAGATTGTTTTAAGATTTTTGAGAATATTCTAAATTGGTGACGTCATTGTCTAACGTACAGAACCAGTGACTTCTTCGAACATTCTAGAAAGTTCTAAAATATTCGAACTTTTTCTAGAATGTTCGATGACGTTATTTGGAAGTTTCGAGAAGTCCCCTCGTTCCCGCATCGAATGTTCAAGAATTGATGACGTCATCGTCTAACGTTAGTGACGTCATCGTCTAACGTTAGTGACGTCATCACGGAATATTCTAGAAAGATCGACGACGTCATCAGTTCTAGAACTTTCCAGAATATTCGAGAACTTTCGAGGAATGTTCGATGACGTCATTTCGAAGTTTCAAGAATTCTGTCCCCTGCCCCCTTCATCCCTTCGTCTACTGGTCCAGAACCGGCCCTATATAATACTGACAAATGGAAAAAACTGCATTTAAGACCATCAAAACTATCTTTCTGGATCATAGTTATTTGATTATATGCCAAATTTACATATTTAAGATTATCCATCGATTTGAATGCACCAGCTTGGATTTAGCTGTGTATTTGTTATTGTAAATTTTTCAAGTTGTGGAATGCAAGTCATTGAATTTACTTGTAGTTCTTTGAGTGGACCATTTGTATACCGAATATCAGTCAACGAATGTGGTATTTTAGATGAAAATATATTTTGACAGATCCCAACAGAACAATTTCCAACGATTTCAATAGTCTTCAAATTTGAAAGAGATGCCAATACTTGACTCAGGTCTTGAAACTTCTCTATGACTTCAATTTTAAGAAACTTAAGAGATGATAAACTATCAAATAAATGAGCTTGAAGTATAATTGGTCCATTGTCTAAATTCAAATTTTTTAATTCTGTCAAGCCTACGAATGATTCTGGGTAGATCATGAATACATGTATTAATTTATGTATTATTAACGTTTTTAAACATGTTCTGACATTTGAATCTTTGAAGGCGTTTCTACCAATTGATGATATTCTATATAGTCCAGATAGCTCAAGTTTCTGACTATCTGTCGAAATAGACGACCAGATGCCATAATGAGAAGCAGTAAAGTCATAACGATTTGTCATTGAATTCACGGATGTCAAAGTGTTGACTTTATGGCAAATTGTAAATGGTTCATCATTGAAACGATTAGTTTGAATAGTAGATACATCAAGAGTCCATGCCATAGCATCTTCAATTATTTGATTATTATTATATACATACAGTATTTGTAGGTCAACATTAGCAAATGCCGAATTTTTAATAGATATTATTTTATTATTTGATAAATCCAAATGTTTACATTTCAGACCATAGAATGTATACTTGTTGATTACTATTAATTCATTGTAGCTCAAATCAAGGATAGATAATGTCTTATTCTCGAAAGCTTTGTTCTCGATCAAGTTGATTTTATTGTGACTAAGAATGAGTGAATTTAAATTTATCAATATCTCAAAAATATTCCGATCAATACGGACTATTTGATTTGATGATAAGTCCAAGGATTGAATATTTCCAAGTCCGTTGAATGAATTCGATAATAGTGTTTTGAGTTTGCCATTGGTTTGACCAAAATTTTCGAGTTTTTTCAAGCAAGAAAATGCCATTGATCGTAAATCCGTGAATGTGCTCTTTTTGTATTGAAGATTTTTTAATCCAAAATTGATATAACTACATATCTCATCACAAATGTAATTGCATTATAATTGACAAGCAATAGATTTTTTAAATTGACAAGATTTGAGAATGATTCACATAAGTATTTTTGAGGATGAATCAATGGAATCTCGAGAGATGTCAATGATTCTGTTGGTGGTTGCCAATATTCAATAAGATTCGTGACTGAATTAAGGGTTTTATTCTGTGTTTTGCAAAGTTTAAAATAACTATATTCACTCGAATAACATGGGTATGTCTTTTTCAAACGAGTGGATTTATCTGATATCATCAAATCACGGCTATAATTATAGCTCTCCAAAATATCAAAATTTGTAAACTCGATGTAGACTATTGTTGTAGTATAATTAATCCCCCATTGCAAATGATTGTATCCGAATATTTGATTTCCTAGAAGAACAATCGTATTAACACGTAAGTCAATAAATGCTTCATCGACAATAGCGATGATTCCATTTTCTGTCAAATCAAATACTTCACATCGAAGTTTTTGAAAAACTCCTTTATCTATGATTTCCAATGTATTGTAACTTAAGTTTAGTAACTTCAAGTTATTGTTTGTAATTGTGAATGCACCTTTATCGATTTTACTAATTGAGTTATTGCTTAAATCAATAATTTTTAAATTTTGAACATTGAACACATTCAAAGGTATGTGAGTGAGTTTATGATTCGATATTATTGAGACTATTTCTAATTTTTCCAAGCTATTGAATGTACCGGGTTCAAGAAACGTCAGATTACTATTGGTGATTGTAAGATTACGAAGATTTTTTAAACATTCAAATGATTCATGAGTTATAATTCTGAAAGCACCACCTGAATATTGAAGTCGTGATATGTTAATAGAAATATTTTTCTTCTTTGAATTACAAAGGTTTGAATTGTGATTATTCACAAGTTCCAATTTATCCAAATTTGACTGTTGATACAATACTTTATTAAGATGTTGTGCTGTTTCATTGGCCAATTCTATTTTCAGATATGTCAAATTGTTTAGTCCATGAAAACTATAAGGATCCAGCAGGACGGAAGCTGAATTAATCTCAAGTTTTTTAATATTTTGTAAATTTGAAAAAAAACTTGGTTCAATATACAGTGGTTTATCAGCCAAATCTAGTTCCAGTGTTATAATCGATAAAAATGTTATATTTTCAAATGCGTTATTTAAAAAAGCGTCAGCTTTTTTATTTGTTATGAGGAGTTTACTTGGATACTTTTTAATAATGGAATCTTTATCACTAAAATTTGTCCAGTTATTTGACTTACAAAGAATATCGCTCGCCGTGCCAGGCTTTGTATGACACCGAGTAGTTTTTGAATGTACAAATGATAAATAAATCATTATTAACTTTGTTATTATTAAAAGATCTTTGATACTGTACATTGTACTCTAAATATTTTTTGACTCTAATGTCATTGTATTTTCGTGCTTGATTTTATACGCAAAATTTTTGTCGTGTCATAAATATTATCTATAACATTTATATAAAAAAGATGGACGTTTTTTCTTTTTAGCGTAGTGCAAATATTTGAACAATTTATGTATAACATAATGATATTCTAAGCCATTAACTCCATTCTTTTTGTATCTCTTATACAATCCATAAAAGCTTCATAAATGATAATGATTCATCACACAGTTGATAAAAATTTGATTTCGGGCTAACATAAACTTTATCTTGAGTTTCTTTCTTGAACCAGTGAAAAGCAAGTGATCCTACTCATTCACACAATCGCACGCTATCTTTGTATCACTTGATAAGTACAGAATGCGCCGTACACAAGTCGTAAATCAGCTTAGTTCTTTTTTGATTTTATACCGAATAAATTTCGTGATTTTTTGAAATCAAAAAATCGATTTTAATTAATCTTTAACTGAAGAACTGTAGGAGTAATTTTAATTCCATCGTTTTAGCGTATTGAAATTGATTATTTTGAATCTATCCTATAAATGCTTTAATATAGGCAATAAAATCCAAATGATTATCTTCAAATAGGTTGAATTTTATCATTTAATATATCACTCTGATTGGTTAAAATTACTATATTGACGTAATTTTCGTAAAAATGTTCGCTTGTTTCTCCTGCACTTAGGAATTTTTTACCTGCATATCAACTCTTGAATATCTTATGTTATAAATTCTGGTCACGGTTTAGGAATGTAAAAATATGCTTATAATATTTCATAAAAAACGAAAATGAATTCCAAATAATCAACGAAGTAACATGCGCAACCTATACATGTTATCTTGATCAGCTCTTTGATTATTTGCCAGGAGATATGATGAATCAGTTATCGCACAAAATCTTGTCTCATTCAAATACTATTTCTTTTTGTACATTATTTCTTATTCAGCTTCTTTGAAATTTGCTTCTGAATGATCTCAATTTTATAAACTATTGGTAAATTATGAACTTTTTCCATTTTTGATATATATTCTCAATAGTTGATGTTGACTTGGGCGCACATGTTAAAATGGTCCTTCCCGGTCTTTTTGCTCAGCACCTGAAANTTGGTCCCGTATTGCGGGAGTTATTGCGGGTCCCGCAATAACGATTCGCCGACAAGAAATGTTTGTCGCGATAGGAAAATATGAAGGCGCTTGTTGTTGCTTTCATGTGAAGCTGCCATAGTCGTATGCAAATGCAAAAATAAGGTAGAATTTACATGGAAGCAACAACAAGCGCCTTCACGTTTTTTTATCGCGTCTAACATTTCTTGTCGGCGAATCGTTATTGCGGGACCCGCAATAACTCCCGCAATACGGGACCAAGAATAGCACCCCAGAAGAGCATAAACTAACGGTAAAGCAACCGTATTTATACTGCCAAGTGATGCTTTACCTTTTTTTATAGTTCCCAAAATCGTAAAAACTTGAGTGAAAATCGATGGGCAAACCTGTTGACAATTTCATAAAATAATATATAATATATTTATATGCATAATCAATATATAATACGAAATTACTTTGAATGTGCCATCTAAAAACCAACAATCACTTTTTGCCAATAGCTCTAGATTCCGCCGTGTTGAAAATACGAGAACTCTATTTTTTTTATCATCATCTTCATGCTCGTCTTCAGCTTCATCCTCGTCAATATCATCGTTGAGGGAATCATAAATTAAAAAAGTCTCTCCAGAAAGAGTTTTCTGATATTTATCTGGAAGGTCTGTTAATTCAGCTAACGTCGTGGGGTTAGGTGGTAAATACCGACGTCGAGCTCTTCGCATAGATTTCTTTAAACTTTCTCTTTCCGGTAATTGACTTAAAACACCTTCAGATAAACCTGCTAGTTCAGTACGCAAAATTTGTGCTGGTGGTTACTCTGGGTGTTCTTCAGCTTTTCTTTTCAACTTATAAGTTTTTATTTCAGCATAGCATTCTTCATGATTTCCAGGGTGGTCATGCTCCGGCTCTTTTAAAAAAATCGTTTTCATTTGTACTGGATCAAAAATAGTTATAGCTCGTGCAGAACACTCTTTTCCACGTAATTTTCGACAATCCCAGTAAGTTTTTGCTGTTTTAGGTTTGCCAGATCGTAAATAAATAAAGCCATTGGAAATTAATTTAGTTTCACCCAAAAGAATTAACTCAGAATTTTCCATGATTGAATTAACCAAAATTTAAAATGTTTGTTTATTTATAAAATTATTGATTTGTTTATGAAATAAAAAAAAGAATGTTCAAAAAAGTTTATAATGAATGTAGGAATAAAATGTTTAGAAATATAAAAAATCAATAAAATTATTGATTTGTTTATGAAATAAAAAAAAAGAATGTTCAAAAAAGTTATAAATAAAAATAGTTTATGGGTACGTCATCAAGCAATTATGCTTTCCAAAAGTGGTGAAATTGATGAAACAAGTGATGTAATGACTACATTGAATCAATACTTGAAGGAACCATTCATGGACATGAGTACAAATCCACTACAATCTTGGAAAACATTAAAATATAGTTATCCAAAATTGTATGAAGTTGCCATTCGATACTTGAGTATTCAAGTTAATTTTGTACCATCTGAACGACTATTCTCAAAAGCTGGAGCCACTGTAACCAAGGAACGTTCTCGTCTGCTGGATGTAAACGAGTAAATAAATTGGTTTTTCTTAGCTCATTATCACAAGAAGATTGGGGCATCTGATTCCAACCAGTTGTAACCAGAGCCATTTTTCATTAACAATAATTTTTATTTTATTTGAATAATTTTCTAATTAAAAAAAAAAAAATCATTATTTATGAATATAGATATTTTTTTGATGAAAATAATTTAATTACATGAATAATTTTTTTTTCTTCAAAACTAATTTAGTTTCATTTAAATCTAAATCTGTCATGTTTCAAGAATTTTTTTGTCTTTTAGCAAGAAGTTTTCCATTCATAACAAGAACTTTTTTTCTTCTTTCAAAACTAAAAATTTCCTAGAACAAAAGTTCTATCTGGTAGAACTTTTTTTTTTCAGTGTAGTCAAAAGTACTGATGAAATCTTTTTTTTAATAAATCTTAGCTACAAAGTGCTATGTGTAAATGAATGTTCATTATGTTAACATAGTAAAATTGACAATAGACGCTCGTTAAAATAATCACTCAGTACGCAAGTTCTGAGAATGCTAATTGTACTACTCAACAATTTCAAAAAATACGATTCACGATTTAATTTTTATAGTGTGTTTTATATCAATTACAAAATTTTAAGTGAAGTTTACTATGTTCACATCGTAAAGTATACGGAAATACGAAATACAAAAGAAAAGAGTCAATTTTACTTTAGTTCCCGTTTCTTTCCGTAGCTGGGGGGCTATTCTCGAATGATGTGAGTCGACTCACTCACACGGATCGAGGTCCGTGAACGGATTTACTTGAGCGACGAAGTAGGATCCGTTCACGGAGGACAGTTCGTATGAGAGTAGCCAGTCCGTCCACGAATATAAATATCCGTCTCTCATACAATTTGAGTTGAGCGCGAGACAATTGCTTGTATTTTTATTTTGGTTTATTGTTTATTGAATTGTTTTTTAAATGATGATAGAATAAAATAAATAAAAATACAACAATTAAAATAAACAAGCAACAATAAACCAAAATAAAAAATGAAAGCAATTGTCTCGCGCTCAACTCAAATTGTGTGAGAGACGGATATTTACATTCGTTGACGAACTGGCAACTCTCACACGAACTGTTCTCCGTGAACGGATCTCAGTTCGTCGCTCCAGTAGATCCGTTCACGGACCTCAATCCGTGT
>MKYW01000145.1:108808-131768 GCA_015776835.1 Aphidius ervi | reverse complement strand
TTTTTTTTTTAGCTTCCCCGGGATAAAAAATGTAAAGTCGTTTTAAAGGCTTTTCAGTCGTTTTCAGGATGGCTTGGTTTTCAAAACGACTCTACCTGCTGCAAAGTCGTTCGGAGTCGTTTTCAGGACGACTTTTTGGTTTTCTCTAAAGTCGTTTTGAAGCGTTGTAGTGTCACGGAGAACGACTCCAAAAACGACTCGTCGTTGAAATAACGCCTTCAAACGACTTTACAATTTTCCAAAATTTTTATCCCGGGTTCCCATATTCAAATACCTAAACTGACCTGAACATACGGTGCTGGTAATTAGACTAACACATGTTGAGAGAGAAAAAAAAAAAAGGAGCCACAATAATCGAATAAGTTGGTGTGTACTGATTTAACTTGTTGAAAAGTAATTTTTATATGAACTATTTAATAATTTATAAATAAACAAGATGACAGAAAATATTCAGGGTACATTTACCTCAGGAAAAATACAATGGCAAATATGATTAACAAATAATATAATTATTATCAATTTGAAATTATATATATTAAATCATGACTTATTTTTAACAGGTGTAATAAAATATATCGATTGGAAGTTTTTTTGGTGTTTATCGAGGATTTTGTATAAGCAGTTGGGCAAATTTTATCGGATGTTCTTTATGTATTAATGTATGAGGTTGTAAGACATGTACCGAGTCAAGATCCATTTCCAATTAGAACTGAATTCAAGAATAAAAACACTTATTAAGGGTGGTTGTTCAAGCATGATTGTTGTACCATTAGATATACTAAGCCAACATTTAATGGTTCTTGGTATCACGTTAAAGCATGGAAAATTATCATTTGATATGGTTATTATTAATTGTTTATAAATAATAATTAGGAAACAAATAGATTATCGTTATTAATATTGTAATGTTTTTTTTTCATTACCAGATGGGAATGAATTCACTTGGAATAAATTTATCACCAGGTGTATCACGTGCTTATTTATCAGCAGAAGAATTTACCTAAAAGACTTCGACTAATTTTGTCATACAGTGATTGGAATAATATTCCAAACGATAGGAAAAAATAAATATAAACGATACAAGTAATGGGCAATCAATCAGGTCAAAATATACAATCAATTTTTGTATTTAATTTTTCATCAAGTAGAAAATTTTTTATTGAGCAAATTTTATAGTAATGACGATGACAGAATTATTTTAAAATGATAGAATAATAATTTTCATTTGCTTATTAAATAAAAAATACAAACTTTAATATAAAAAAAAAAAAAAAAAAGAACTACAAAAAAATGAAGTTTAAGAACACGTCGCTTCTTCTATTATTATATATATATTTTTTTTTTTGACTAGTATAGTATTAAATATTAAAATCATAAAAATATTAGCAATTATTAAGTATATAAAACAATGATTATTATTTAAAAGTTAATAAACCATCAAAATAACAAATTAAAGAAAAAAAAAAACAACATTATTTATAAAAAAGAAAACATTACGTTGGAAAACTTGTTCTTAGAAATTGTACAGGTTGGTATAGATAAATATATTGCGTTTACAATGCCAATAAATATAGTGTTTTTTTTTTATATATATGTAAAAAAAAAATTGCTTATGCGATTATTTTTTTCAGTATATAATAGTACATTATAAGTCAAGTAAAATATAGTATTTGAAATTGAACTTCAGTTGTCAACTTTTTTTTGTTGTATACTATGACAATTAGAGGAAGATGCGCATTTATTAGTTGTCAGTAACTAGTGAGTTTCATTAAAATTATTATTGACAAGCGCCATTGTCATTGTAATTTTTCATTATAATTATTTATCATTGAAAGTTAAACAAAAAAATAAAAATGTTTTTCAAAAATTAAAAATACATTTCGATAGTTTTATAAAATATTTCTCACTAATTTTTAATTTTTAATTTCAATAATATATTAGTGAGGTATAATTTGAAATTTGTCATCTTATAAATTTTTTAAAAATTAAAATTAAAAAAAAAAAACAAATAAATAATATATTTTTATAAAAATGATAATAATGTCGAATTATTTCTTTGTCAATAAAAATATCCACGTAAAAAAAGAAAGATAATGAATAACAACTTTTTTTTTTGTCAACATAAATTGTAAATTAAATTTTTCATAAAAAAAAAAAATAAATAAATAACTAATTTGATGTCATGAAAATTTTGTAATTATTATAATTGATAATAATTATTTTTAAATAGAAGGTAGTGATTATATTCAAAGTACAAAAGTTTATATTTAAAAAAGAACCTATCAAATTGTTGTTTTTTATTTTTTTACTCCGATTGCTTTTGATTATTATTATTTCATGTTGCTTTTATTTTCGTTTTATCTTTGAGCATGTATATTAAATAATTAAGAAAATTATTATTAATTTACGTGGCAGTTTTGGGCCAGGCAATTTTGGCATCAATTCTTTTAAAAGCAAAGAGGCAGTGAGATAATTCTTGAGGACATTCTTGCTCACCCAGTAGAGTTTCTATGAAAGAAAAATAAAAAAATTAAAAATTAAAACTTGTTATTGTTTCATAAATATATTGAAAAATTGCAAGAAAATATGTTTTTTTACCTTCTCCTTGAACAAGTTTAAAAAGTCCATAGTCTTGTGGATTTGTGCATCTTATTTTATGCGCAAGAATCCGACAAACATCACGAGTATTCATGTTAGGCCGAACTGGAAGTGTTCGTGTATTTAGTGATCCATGCAACTCATCAGGTATCAATACCCTCAATACAGATGAACAACAATCTGGTGTTGCTGTAGAACCCTAAAAAAAAAAAACCCCCAACAAATCAGTTGCTTTGCAAATCAAATAAATGTGCAATTTACATTTTGATTTGAAAAAAAATAAATAAAACATCATCTTACATTGTGGGTTGACATTGTAGCTTGGCTACTTTTGAATGTTTTGAGTACATGAACAGCACTTGACAGTGTTGTCAAATAATATCCACCTTCACCAGTTAAAAGTGATGGATGAAGAAGACCCCACATAAATTCAGCTTCAATTTCTGCATCAACAACTTTTCCCTGTACCAATACCCAAACAAGAAGTGGTAAAAGATCATCAGCACCAAGTGTAACATGTCGATCATGATCAGCATGTTTAACTGAATTAAATATTGCTGATATTGCTGATAATAAATTCTCCAATTTATCCAATGGTGAATCTGACATTTGTAGCTGCTCAATGTATTTCAGAATGTGATTCAAACTTACATCTGACGGTGGAATTATTGCAGACTACAAAATAAAAAATAGAAAAACATAAATTATTTTTAAAATAAATTTACTTGTAATATTTATTAATTAACTTACTCTAACTCCTAGTTCTTGAATATGTTTTCCATGAGCATATTGAATACTATCAGCAAGTGTACCAAGTGATCCTGTATCACCATAATGATCAACGAATAATTTATAAACATGTTTTCTCAATGGACGTACAACTAATCTCATCATTACACCCTCAAGAATAGCATCAAGATTTAAAAATTCATTAGCTTTTAATTTCAATCTTTCTTTTTCAACTTCTTTTTCAAATTCACGTTCACCATTTTTAACCAAATAATTTTTCATACCAGACATAAATTGACGTATATTTCTCATAACAATATGTGGACTTGCTTCTTTTCCTTCAGTTGTACACTGTATAAAATTATCAATATTTTGTGAAAATGTTGTTGTTTTATCAGCTGCAAGTTGTAGTGCATATGTACGAATACTCGTACCAGTACCACCTGGTTCACGATTTCTTAATGCTTGTAATCTTGGTGGTGCTATAAAAATGATAATTTATATTATTATTATTTTAAAAAAAAAAAATATCAAACTTTATAATAATTTATTGTACTAACAATGGGAATAATTATAACACAAAAATAATTTTTTAAACATTTTTAAAGCTTGTTTTTTATATTTAAATTTAAAGCTATTTGATAAATAGATGATTATAGTGATGTTAGTTGAGTCAAAAAATATACTGAATATATCATGTAGTGACTCATTAATATCACTTCCTCTAAAACTTTATCAAAGATGATTCAAAATAACAGGGATTTCGGTAATCTTTGGTTGAAATAAAAATAAAATAAAAAAATTCTATTGTTTCATAAATAGCTAAGCCAATAATATCATTTTTTTTTTTAAATACAAATCTACATTAATCAGGATTAAATTTATAAAAGTATAGCTGCTATCTTACCAAGAAGTGGATCTAGTCGTTGTTTAAATGATAATTTACGTTGTAATTGATCTTGATCACTGTCATCCGTATCTAGCGTTGTTTCAGATTCAGCAAAATCAAATATTTCACTTATTCGATGCTCAACATTGTCATATGATGAATTTCTATCACTGTGATTTGATTCAGCAGTATCTGATGCTTTAAATAATTCTGGGTATCTAATATAAACAAAATTTTTTTATAAATAAGTATATAAATTAAACATTAAAAATAAATATTACCTTTCAAAAATAATACTCTGAACAGTTAATGCATTTCCAATGTTTTTTTGTCCATCATCTTTTGAAAATTTTATTCTACAATTATTATCATCGATTTGTTTCATCAATTTATTGTCATTGTTATTTATCATCATTTCTTTATTTTCATTTTCAAAATGCCGCTCTTCTTCTCCTTTACTGTAACCTTCAATATTTTCACCTGTTTCTTCTTCAACTACTTTATCATTTTCTTCCTCGTCTTCTTCTTCTCCTCCTTCTCCTTCACCTTCTTCTTCTTCACCATTACCAATAAATTCCCAACTTGAATCAACAGCCCATGATGCATCTGTTGATATTTTAGCTTTTAATTTTGGTGGTTGTACTGGTTTTGCTCTTGGTGGTGTTTTTTTTTCTTTAATACCATATCTTTTAGTTAAATTATCAACTGATGATGATATTAATGGCATTTTATCATCATTTTTATCAATTTGATTCCAATCAATTTGTTGTAATTTATTATTTGTTTGTATTTGTCCTTGAAACCAGCCTGGTTCACTGTGACGATATTTACTGACTAGACCATTATTACGATTTTTTCTTCTTGGCACATATGGACGAGCTTGTTGTATTGCATCAGCTGGTTCAGCATAAAATGGCGAATTTAATTTTGATTCTGGTGTCATTGGACTATTACTTTCTGATTTTGTAAACATCATTGATACTTTCATTCTAGCTGATATTGATGTTGTATTTAATGAATTTGAACTACAAACACGTGATAATAAATCTGGTCTTTTTTGTGTTATACTAATACTACTATCATCTGGTGATGATGATGTTGATGATTCTTTTAAATTTTTAATACTTGTTTCAATAATTGGTTTAAAACTACTAAATTCTGGTGATTGTATATCCATATAACTTAATTTTTCACGTGATTTTGTTGATCTATCATTTCTTAATACCATTAAACGTTCACCAAATGTATCTTTAATACTATCAGAACCGATTGGACTTATAAATGTTGAATCATTTGGTGAATAATTACTTGTATTATTTGATTTATCATTTGTATTCCATATATCTTCATAATCTGATATTTTATCACCTGGTGAACTACGACAATATGATTCTAGTATATCTGATTCTTGATAATGTTGTGAATTTTTTTTAGCTTCACGTTCTTGACGTCTACGTGATAATTTACTATGACCAGATGGTGTTGTTATTGGTGATAATATACTTGGTGTTTTCATTTCATTTATCATTTTTGTTGTTGGTGATGATGATGATATTGTTGATATTATTGGTGACATTGGTTTTGATATACTCATTATTTTATAACTTGTTGGACTTAATAAATTATTTTTTAATGTTTTATCATTATTTTCTGTTGTACCATTTTGATTGACATTTAATGTTATTACTGTTTTTGTTGTTACTGTTACATTATTATTATTATTATTATTATTAGAAGAAGAAGAAGAAGAATTTGAATTTACAGCAGGTTTTGCCCAACGTGGCGGTGGTGGTGGTGGTGTTGTTTTTGTTTTATCAGAACGATCTGAATTATTTGTATTTGTATTTTTTACGGTATCATCATGATGATTTATTGTTTCACTTATTAAATCTAAATTATTTTGTGAATTTGGTGGTATCAATACATTGTCTTCAACATTATGTACAATTGGTGAACGTCGACGTGCTTTTTGAACAAGATTTGGTGATATTAATGTTTGACATAATTTATCATTTGATAAAATAATATCAAGACGATTTTTTTTCCCATCAAGTGGCTCATTGAATGTTGTTAAATTGAGTGTATTGGGTGGTGTTGGTCGGGTTTGACGAGGTAGTGATGATGTTATTTTTGATGTTGTATTAGTGCTTGTAACTATATTCACTGTAAATTAATTATTAAAATCAATATTATAACTATAATTAAAATATTATTATATATTTTTAATACAATTACTTACTTGTTTCTTGTGCTGAAATTCGTATGAGATTAAGTACAATGTTTTTGTCATCTTGATTATCACTTCCTGTTGAATTTAAAAATTGATATATTAAATTACAAAAAAGATTTTAAAAAAAGTACAAAGGTTTCTTGATAAAATAATAATATACAAACCATTGTGAAAATTTCCTATACTTGAATTGGTGCTGCTTGTTGTACTACAAGCACTTTCTGGTGATTTTGGATTTGCCATTGGATATCTCCAAAACTCCTGACCCAATAGAGCAAGTGACGACAGCTGCTGTCTATTTTTGGCTTCACGCATTGCTCGTGGTAGTGTTAGCTGGACAGGTAACTCGTCGCTACTTGGACAATTTAATGAAAAATTAAGTTATTTATTACATGAAAATAAATAATAATAAACAATATTTATATATTTATTTAAATTTAAAAAACTACAATTTACATATCATTATTAGAAAAAAAAGGAAAAATAACTTAAAAAAAACTTTTTTCTTTTTAATTTAAACAAGTGATAAAAAAAAAAAAAAAAAGAGATGTCGTAAAATATAAGGAGTCAGATACCACAAGAAGCAGGTGGTTAAATTTTTTTTATAAATTATATTTTCTCAGTAATAAAAAAATAATAAAGCAGACAAATATTTTTTTTTTTTTTTTTCCTAAACAAAGAGTTCATTAGCCTTTTAAAAAGCAAAAAAAAAATATGACTTGAATATCATACAATCGTAAGCTTTGAAAATATAAATATAAATATAAATAAAAGTTCAATGAACTTACCAACACTGAGCGTAATGCGCAATGAGTGATGGAATGTTATCAAATCGATTATCAGATGTTTCAAGACTGAGTTTTCCTTTGTTGGCTTGTATCAAATAGTGTTCAATATATGGTCCTTTACCAGATGGTAGCCTCACAGACAATGCCATTGTATCACTTTGACTTGATTGTCTAACTAAAAAATTACCTTCTTCTTTACCTTGTAATAAATGAAATGCACCAGCTCTTTGTATACCAGGTAAAAACCATATTGGATGTGATCTTATTATTCTTTCAATGAGTGTTATATCACATGCAATTTCACTACCAGAATCATTTGGTGTATCAGATGAATCTGCTGTTGATGTACCATGTACTGATGATTCACCCTCAGATGATAATGATTCAGTACTTTGCACATGATGCATGTGTGCTAATTGATGTTGCATGAGAGGATTTGGAGGTGGTGGGGTACTTGGTGAACCATCCACTGTTCCGTGTTGTTGAAGATATGGCTCCAAGAAAACATCACTCCTTAAATTACATAAAAAGAAGAAAAAATAAAAAAAAATCCATTAATGAAAAAAATATGAATATCCGGCAAGCATACAATCTTCAACCATTGACAAAATATTCATCCCTTGCTCTTTTATATCTTTATCCCCTGCTTTCAAAAAATTAAAAAAAAACCCACAACAAATTCTAGAAGAAAAAAAAAAACATTTTGCAAGTTTTATTTGCCCCTTAAAATCTTCAGGCTCATTTGAAATAATTTATTAGATATTTTTTTTTTTGTTTATTTTTATACTTTCAACCCCTCATAAATTTTTGATAACCTTATTTTCCAAAACAAATAATTTAGAAAAAAGGTTTTTATTATTTTATATTATTCTAAACAATTCATATGGTTTTTAATAAAAATGTTGGGAATCAATGAAAGTGCAGAGGGGGTGGTTGGTCATGGTTGGCCACAAAATCCTCCCCTTTATTGCACGAGACAGTGACTATATATATGTATGGCTTCAGTGTTGAACAGGGGTTGCTATGGCAATCGAAGGTTCTCAACACGTGCTATGATATTTTCAACAATTGTCGGCTTTTATTTTTAAACCCTTTTTTTTATATATATATATATATATATAAATAAAATAAAATGAATAATAATTTTTAAAAAATTCAACAGATAACAGTTGTATTATATAAAAGAAATTGTGATTTTTTTTCTGTTTTTTCTTTCAATTAGAAGAGAGATGCTGATGGTGATATGACCTGGGTGGTGGTTGTTACTAGAGCATTAAGATATATATTCTAAATTACAAGGGAAATCGAAACTCAGAAATGGCTGCTTGAATTTCACGGTGTAAATTTTACAGAGCGAAACATGATTGAATTACCACTTGTTATGATCAACACTTCCTACTTTATTACAGCGAGATTTGAACTATCCTTTCGTCTAATTTGACATGACTACTTTTTAATAAAAACAAAAAAAGTATTAGTTTGATTTATCAATATATCAAATTGTCGAATTTTATTTTTTATTTTATTAATGAATATTATTTAATGTTTTTGTCTACTAACAAAATTACTAATTAAATGTGCTTTTTTTGTCAAGTATTAAAATAAAAAAAGACAATATAATTAATTATTTAACACGTTTAATTTTAGCATAATATTATTATTTATTAAATATTTCGACAAATACTAATTATCAGTTTTTTAATGTAAAAAATTTCTTATTGAATTTTTTTTTTTTTTTTCGTTAATTGATCAATTTAATTTTTAAAAATTGAAATTGAATAAATGTTATTAAATTATCAACTAAAAATGTTTTTTTTTTTTTTAATTTAAAAAAAAAAACCAATATAAATATTTAACATGTTCAATAATATTAACAATATTAGAACATTTAAAAATTAAAAAAGAAAAAAAGACAAAATGATTGTTTTTATTTTAAGGTTGTAAGTAAATCGCATCGGTGGACGAAGTTTGGGCCTGAGAGGGTGCGCATCTAAGTATGGTTATAAAAAAAATTTTCAGTGCCCCTCTGTCCAAAATATATTCACTATACTGGCAGGTTCTTGGTAGTATGTGTGTATGTAGTCTATCTGGATAGACACACACATATGTACTACCATAGCCAAGAAACATGAGACAGCACGACGAATAAAAGAAAGAGAATGACCGTTAATGATAGAAAATTTTGATTCTGATAATTGAATATCTTTTAAAATCAACAGACGAAATTGATCGTTAAGGGCTTAAAAAATCCGTATTATAATAAACTACAAGCTGATAGTAAATTAAGGAAAATCGTATAGAAACTTTTTGAGCTACAGGAGAAAATATGTGTTCAGTTCCTATACCTACGTGTTAAAGTTGTCAACTTTGACATTAATTATCTGAAAAAAACCGTTGTGCAAAATTCTGAAAAAAATCAACAAAATAGATAATAATTATTCTGGCTTTTATATGGGACCAAATGTTCGAAAATCGTATAGTTGGAAATTCTATTTACTAATTACTTTCAACCTTTTTTTAAAAATTCAAATTAATAAAATGAAATAAATGCTATATTTATATCTTTTTACCTAATTGAGCCTAACTTTGCTGTTTCGAATTTTTTTTTTTTTTTTGTTTTATTAGTTAATTATAATTATCGATTTATCTGAAATTTTTTAAATTTCATTCTCGATGATTCCAGAGTTGCATTGTTCATTCAAACTCAGTCGTTAATAAATTACCAATTATAATAAACTGTTGTTTTTTTAATCGAAAAAAAATTAATTTTTTTTAAATTTTTAACAAGATTTACCTTCTGACTGATATTTCTGCATAACGACTTCGAATTTCTCGACTTGTTGCGTTTCTTGGATTTGTTGGACTTGTGCATAGCATCATAATATCACTGTTGATTAAAAATGGCGGCAGCATTGTTGTTTAATTGTTTATTTCATTTATCAACACATTATAAATGTCACACTCGAAATTTAATTAAAAATTGTTTTTACTTTTTATACTCAAAATTAATCATTTTGTTTTATTTTTATCTGAGGGATAAAAAGAAAAATAAATATTAAAAATTGTAACCGGCAAAGTTTCACATAAAGTTTACTAATTATCTATCTAAATTTACAACAATTTCTATATACCAAATAAAATTTTCTAACTAGTCACAAAAAATAGAAAACAAAGAAACATTTTAAAAAGATTTACTATTTATTTTTATATTATTCGATAAAATAAAAAAATAACGATTGAGGTTGAAAAAAAAAATAAACTAATGATTGGCCTCAAATGAATTATATTTAAATAAAATTAGGTAAGTATATATATATCTAATAATAATATAATGGCATTACAGAAGTGAACAACTGTCTGGTCACTGAACGGCCCGAATTTTCTATGACTCAACTAGCTAACCGGCCTATATAAATATAATTGTTTTGAGGGGGTATAAAAAAAAAAACCGGCAAACTAACAACTAACGACTTGAATAAATAATTTATCATCTTAGTAGACACTCATTCAGTTAATCGTCATACCGGTAAATTCACTGACACACATGTTCATTCACCAATCAATTCTAATTTTATTCTCTTTACAAAAATTAAGTATAAAAATAATATTATCAATCATTAATATCAATTATTGATAAATATATTGAGCAAAAACTTTTTTGTAAATTAAAAAAATATTGCTTGTTTAAATAATAATAAAATAATGTAAAGAAAATTAATCTCAATTAAATTTACTTTTGTTTTTATTCGAGTTTAAATAATTATTAATCACATGAAATATTTTTTTGACTATGAATTTTTTTATTTCTAACGAAATGATTATATTTTTATTATATATTTATAAAAATGAGAGCATGTGGCAGATTGTAACTAACACGGCACGGGTCGACGTCGCACTGGCTGGTATCCATGGCGTCGTCGTCGTCGACAACGATAGCCAAAGGTGGAGGAGGAGGTGGTGGTGGTGACGTCGATGACGCAAGGGGCGCCGCGACGCTTGTTCAATGTTTTAACCATAATAATACAAAAAAATACATACAGAGCAACGCAACAGCCTGGAAATGCAACCAACCCTTTTATAAATTATGCATACATCTAAAGACTTTACGTTACTTGTATTTTAAAAAATTCAAGACACTTTATTTAAATTAAAAATTGTATAAAATATATATTATTAAAGTTGATTAATTTAAAAAAAATTTAATTATTTCATGTAAAATAAAATTTAAATAAAAATTCAATTTATATTGTTTTCAGATATTGTATATATTTTAAGTATTATAAGACGAAGGGTTGCTAAGCTTCAAGTCATTGTGTCACTTGCTTGTCAAGTCAAAATAAAGTCACAAGTAATAAAAGTAATAAAAGTACAATTTATAAATATTTTAAAGTTAACTATTGAAAAAACATTATATTATTAATCAGTTCAAGGAAATTTTCAAAAAAGCTTTGTACTTATTGCTATAGGTTTTTTTGAATATTTTATTCAAGCTATATACTTTGAAGTTATTGACTTTAAATAAATATATTTGCAATTATTAAGGCCATAAGTAATGAAAAATTACACGATGATTAATAAAAGTCGGCTTGATTTTTCAAGTCGTCGTGTCACCAAAAATTTTGGATTGGATAATCTCTCTCGAGAGAGTATTGATTTGACTCTTTCAATAGATTATATTTGTTTGTTTTTTCTCTCATGATTATGAGCTAAAATGAGTGGAATTTTGTTGAGAAACTAGGGTGATATTAATCTCATGTAAAAACAAAAAAAAAATACACGTATAGCAAAAGTTTGATTTAAGAAACTAATAACTGGTACAATAAACGCTTTGTCGTTTAATCTTGTGACTCACTAGAGGGTGGTGGTATCTATATATATATTCTAGAAAAATAAAAAAAGATCTATGTGGATTGTGGATTGGACAATTAAACAGTTTTTGCCAGTTGGATAAAAAAAAAAAAAGAAGATATTATCAAGATTAATACTTGCTAATAAAGTTATCAAGAAAATTAATAGATATTGGATTTAAAAAACAAAAAAAACAACAACTTTTTTTATAAAATAATAAAAGTATTAAAAGAAGAGTCGAATAACAAGATCCAGAAGAAAAATAAGAATATAAAAAAAATATTATCTGTCAAATATCAAACCTTTCATATGGAAAATACAAATATTACACTTTCAATGCTACGAATAATCTTTTTTTTTTTTTTTTTTGATCAAACTCAAGGAAAAAATAATAATAAAATTTTTTTCTTTGATACATTTTACTGGGGTTATTGTCGTCGTATCAATAATAAAAGTAAATAATCTTGCAAAATATAAAATTCATATCTCATAAAATTCTTTAACAAAATAATTTTTTTTTTTTCATTTATTAAGAGTCATAAAAAAAGGGAAAAAAATATAATTATGATTTTTTTTTTTTTTTTATAAATTAAAAATAAAGATGAATCTTTATATATACTGACAAGAAAAAAAATATATATATTTTTGAGTAAAAATTTAAGAGACAGTTGAAGCGTGCAAGAGATAAGTCGAAACGTTTTTAGTCACCCTGTTTTGAGCTAAAATCAACCCCTCATAGTACTCTCTTTCATAACTTGTATTGAGGGTGCTTTTTCCTCATTCCAATATTCCATAACTATATCACAAGTATGCTACATCTTTATACCCAAAAGCCTTTTATATATCTTCGCATATCATCCGTATAATATAATATTATTTATTACTTTATGCATACACAATAACAAAAATTGATTAAATAAATTTATAATATATTTTTCAAGATTTTCAAATGTATTATATCTTAATACAATTGTTTACACAATATATTATTAAAAAATAAAAATAAACATGAGTTATTGTAATATATTTGTCATTTTAAAAAATTGTAGAAAATAAATAAATAAATATATATTTTATACTAAGCTGGTTATTGTTAAAAAAATATTTTCGATTGATTTTTATTTTATTCAATGTTTATCTATCAAAATAACACATTGTTTTTTATCTCTTAGATTTATTTTCAATTTTTAAATTATTATAGAAACTTTTTTTTTAAAAATACGATGGTGTCTTTGGGAAAAATAAATTTCCAAAATCTGTTGTGAGTAATTACTGGTCATTATGTTAAAAATATAAAATAAAAAAAAATTGGCTTTACTTTGTAGCACGTGTTGCTTGTTTGCTCATTATATGTAATATGTATGTATGTTTATTTATTTATGCGTATAATCATCAGGCATATACACACTCGACAGCTGCGTTTTTATTGTATACAATAATAATAATAGTAATAATAATAATAATAATAATAATAATACATTCACAATCATAATGTCATTTATGAATAATAATAATAAATAAAATTGTCTGATTGTATTGATTAACAGTTATTTTATATAATCTGTGTAGCATAAATATATTTTGTATTACCTTTTATAACGATCCAATGGACTAGTACAGAGTTCACTCAACATACAGTCCAAATCACTTGCCAATGAATTTAATAACTGTTAAATAAAATTCATAATTAAATATTTTATAAATGAAATATATGAAAATTTTATTACTTACAATTAAATAACTTGAGGCATTACTACCAATTGATTCTCTTTTTTTTTGATTTGGTGATCGACTATTTCGATTATCAGCTTGTGACATATCGTCTGGCTCATGTTAAAATTATTTATTTAAACAATTGAAATTATTTTTCTTTTTTATCTGAAACAAATGTAAAATAATTGATATTTTTTCAAAAATTATTTAAATGATGGAAAGAGTTATGGGATTTTTATGACATGAATGGGTTTTTGTTATTTTATTATAATTATAAAAGACAACAAAAAGTATTTTAAAATAATAATATATATTATTTAAATTGAACAACAATTAATGCTGATGTAATGGTATATTGCTTACTACAAATTAAAATAACTTAAATATTAATTAAAGTGTTCTTGTTTGACGTCTTAATAAAATGTTTGCATATGATATTTATAAAAATAAGCTTGTTTTGTTTTTATATTGTACTATAATTAATAAAATGTACTGTAATTTATATTTATGGGAAGGCTTTTAAGATGATATTTTACTTCCGTTTAAACTGATAAATTAAACAACGTATAAAAGCTGAAGAATGAATTTTACTTTTGCAAATTGTTTAAAAACGCGAGTCGAAGAAACTACAACCCTTTGTGATTATTTATTTTATATTTTAAATTTTATAATATAAATATTATATATAATTTTTTTAAATAAGAGTAAATAATAATAACAGCTGTCAGAATGATGCTGATCGGTATTGTTGGCTTTGCTATTTTTTTAATAGTTTCAATTGACATTAATAATGTCGAGGCTGTGAGTAAACTGTTTGATAAATAATTATTTAATTGTTCAAAATAAATTTGTTTTTTTTTCTTTTTATTAGAAAATGACTTTGCCACAAATTAGAAATGCTATGAAGCCATTTCATAAAGCTTGTTTACCAAAATCTGGCGTATCTCCTGGTAATTGAATAAACTAATATTTATCTATTTATTTATTTATTTAATTCAAGTTTATGCCCTTGACTTATAGTCTTTTGGGCTAAATATAATTATGAAAATTTTTCATTGCATGTAAACATAATAAATATTAATAATTGCTCTAATTATTAATGAAATAAGTATTGAGTAAACATACAAAAATATAACATAATGAAAAAAGAAAAAATATTGTTTATCAATATATTATTTTTATTTATTGATAACATCATGTTACTGAATAAATAAATGACATATTTCTATATTCAATTTAGATGTTTGGGAAGCCACTCATCATGGAGAATTTCCACCAGATTCAGCACTTCAATGTCACTATGCTTGTCTTTTGACAAAAATGAAAATTGTAAGTTAATTTGATCAATTAACTATTCATTTTGTCTTTTGTGTTTTATGTATATATTTTTTCTTTTCCTTAGCTAACAAAAGATAACAAAATTTCGAAAGAGTTACTGGGAAAACAAATGGACTTGATGTTACCAAATGATCTTATTGGTCCAGTCAAAGATATATGCGAAACGTGTTATAATGAAGGTAAAAAAAATCTTCTTTATTATTTTACATCCAATTTTAATTGAATTATTTGAAATGGAATATTAAAGTTTGCAAATTTTAATCGAAATGCACTGTAATAAATATAAAAAATTAAAATTAAATATTTAATTCTCGTGATTATTATTAAATATAATTTTTTTATCTATCATTTTTACAGCAACAAGTTCAGACGTTTGTGAAATGAGTTGGCAATTTGTCAAGTGTTACCATGAAATTAATGCGGAGGTAAATATTTTTTTTTTAATTATCTAATAAATAATCATTCAATAAATCATAATCAATTGATATTTTTATTTCAGCTATCTCTTATGCCTTAACAAGCATCAAATTATAAAAAAGTTGACAAATTATTGTTAAAACAAAAAAAAAAAAACTGTATTGTTTTAATTCTATGTAATATCTAGTATTGATTTATAACAATATTTGTTATTATTGAGAAATTTAGAATTTATTTGAAAAGAAAAATAAAAATATATAAATTTTCAAGTTGCAAATCATTTTTTATAAATAATAAGACAATATTATAATTTTATTTCCATTTATTCAACAACTAATAATTATTTGATTTACTATTTTATAGTTTTGAGAATTTTCGGAGGTTAAAAATAATTAAACAAACAAGTTTGTGTGCTATAGTAATTAATTGGATGAATCAATTTTCATAATAATATTATTTTTTATTTCATTGTATCATACAGATAGTAATTAGTTAAGCCTTGTTTAATTCTCGTCACACAAAAAAAAAAACTCTTGTAAAAATCAATAAAATATGTTCGAAAATAACATATCAAATCATTCAAATTAAACAAATATCAATGCCATGGTTGATCGACTGTAATGGTATGTATAAAATTGCTCAATGTAACTTAAAACTGAATACTAATTGGTTTTCTTGCAATTAAGTAGTCTTATATAGCTTGACGTTTTAATAACATGTTTGCATAATAAGTTTGAAAATGCGTTTACTTTGTTTGTCTATACGCATCATTTGAATATACTATTTTTCAACTTATATAACATGACTCAAATGACATTCTATGCTGTAACAATAGTCAAACAATTGGTGATATATAAAATAAAATCAGTGAATGTAGCAAAAACAAACGAAAATTTATAATGACGATATAACTATGACAAATTATTTTGTGACAATCTTCTTCTTTTTTTTATGTATCCAGTTGATTTTAATCATTGTAACCGAAATTATGATTTAAAAGAATAAATTACGAATGCGGTTTTTTTTATGCTATGACTCGACAAAAAAAAAAAAAATATTATGACTGTCATTTACTACTACATGATACAAAGTCTCAACTCAATATATATATTTTCCATATTTTAAATTATTCTCTTTCATATAAGTATAAATATTTTTTGAAATTTAATTTGTACTATGATTTATATTTCGTAGGATGACCAAAAACAAAACAACTAAACTGTATATTTTTTTTTAATTTAAACAAACTTGTTTTTATTTTTTTATTAGAAAATGATTTTACGACATATAAGAAATGCTATGATGCCATTTCGTAAAGTTTGTTGACCAAAATTTAATGTATCATCTATAGTAATTAGAAGAAGAATAATACCATGATGAAATCACCGATATCGCACACTTTAAATACAATCAGCTTACGTAACATGACTCAATTGACATTTTATGCTGCAACAAATATTAAACTACAACTTAATATGTACATGATTATTCTAAATTTTTCTTCTAATTCACTGTTTTTAATTTTAAATTATACCATAATTTATATTTGTGGGATGGCCAAGAAATGATATTATACTTCCGTTGAAAATGACAAACTACACAACGTATAAAAGCTGAAGAATAAATTTTATTTCCGCGAATGATTTAAAAACGCGAGTCAAAGAAAATACAACTCTGTGTAGTTTTTTTATATTTTAAATTTATTATAATATAAATATTACATGTATTTTTTTTAAATTCTATTTTTATTTTTTTTAACTGAGAGTAAATAATACTGTCAGAATGATGCTGATCAGTATTGTTGGCTTTGCTATTTTTTTAGTAGTTTCAATTGACATTAATAATGTCGAGGCTGTAAGTAAATTGTTTGATAAATATTTATTTAATTGTTCAAAATAAATTTTTATATTTCATTTAAATTTAAACAAACTTGTTTTTTTTTTCTTTTTATTAGAAAATGACTTTGCCACAAGTTAGAAATTCTATGAAGCCATTTCATAAAGCTTGTTTACCAAAATCTGGTGTATCACCTGGTAATTGAATAAACTAATAATATTACTTATCAATATATCATCATGTTAATGAATAAATAAATAAATATTTCTATATTCAATTTAGATGTTTGGGAAGCCACTCACAATGGAGATTTTCCACCAGATCCAGCACTCCAATGTCATTTTGCTTGTCTTTTTACAAAACTAAAAATTGTCAGTTATTTTTATTATCTATCTATATTTTTATTTATGTCATTGTACAACTATGATTTTATTTTTTCCATCAGCTGACAAAAGATGGAAAACTTTCGATGGAGTCTATGGCAAAACAAATGGACATAATGTTACCAGAAGATCTTGTTGGACCAATCAAAAGCATAACCGACAAGTGTGCAGTTGACGGTAAAAAAAATATATATATTATTTATTAGTTTTTAATAAATATTTCTAAAAAATACTTATTTTTTTTTTTTTTATCATTTGTATAGCAACAAGTTCAGAAGTTTGTGAAATGAGTTGGCAATTTGCCAAGTGTTATTATGAAGCCGATGCAGATGTAAATATATTTTTTTTATATTCTTCAAAAAAAATACCAATAATAACAGCGATTGTAATCAATAAAATAATAATACATGTTATTTTTATTTCAGATGTATTTTTTGCCTTAAAAAATAGTATCAAATTATAGAGGAATTTTTTAATGACAAATCAACACAAAAATAAATAAATAAATAACGACAAAAAAAAAAAAGAAAAAATGATCAATTAACTATGTACTTAGATAATAAATTAAAAAACTATTGTAAAATGAATTTATGATTAAATATTTTTAAAATTATTAAAAATATCCTGAGTTTTTTAATTAATCCCGTGGACTTAATTAAGTACAGATAATTTTAAAATTGACTAGTAACTGTATTATTATATTATTCTTATCAAAAATAATAATTAAAAAAAATTCCAAATAATATTAAATGAGATAATAATTTTTGAGGGTATTGTATATTTGCAATTCCGTATTGTTATCACGTGTTTTTATCAAGGAAATACATCCTGTCGTGCTAGAAAAAATATTAATTACCATCTGTTCTAGTCGAGATTATTGTTGTTTTTTTCTTGAACGTATGAATATATAAGACCAATAGTTAAAAAAAAATTCAATGTCTGCTTAAATTACAATCATCCAACAACTACCATATTGATTTTTGTTTAAACTTCAATCTAAAAAATGAAATACTTGGCAATTGTTGGTCTTATTGGACTTATTTTTTTCGTCGTAAGTTCTAGAAAATTTCTACTCCAAGATTTTTACAAATTTAATTATTAAAATTGATATTTTATTTTTATTTATAAATTTTTTGTTTATTATTAGTCAAATGGATTATCACAGGATCCAGATTGTCCAGTTTATAAATTAATGATGGCCAGTGTGGAGAAATGTAAGGGCCAGCTGAGTGAAGGTAAGATAAATTTAAAAAAAAAAAATATTAATAATTATTATTGGAGAAAGAAAATAGGTGCAGTTAAATAAAAATTTTAATTCAACTGATTTATTAAATAAGTCTAAAAACAACTCATGTAAATTTTATTCAACAAATTAATTAAATTTTATTAATTATTTTAACTATCAGAAAATGCTAAACTTATGGAGAAAAATCCAGGGGTTGAAAATGATGAAATAAATTGCTTCAGGGGATGTGTACTGATTGGCATGGGTGTTGTAAGTTTTAAAAAAATATCATCCTTTTGGCCTTAAATTATTTGTTCAAATATAACATTTTTATTAAATTATAGATGAAAAATGCTAAAATTGACATTGAAAATTTAAAAGAACTTATGAAACAATCTAAATCACAAACTACAGCGGAGGCAGTTGTAACAGTAGCACAAGAATGCAAAAAACAATGTGAGTTAAATTAACATTAGTCCAAAATTAATATTAAAATGTGTTATTCAAACATATTAAAAAAGTGTTAAAAACTTGACATTTTTTTAAATGTTAAATCAACATATATCACATCTTATTTTGACATTTGAAAAACGTTAAATGCTTTTCAATCTCTCTATTTAAAAAAAATATATACCTATCTATAATTATTTGTATTAAATTTATATGAAAAGCCGAGGTCAGCGACAATGAGTGCGAAGTGGCTGGACAATATACCAAGTGTGTTGTGGCCCTGAATGAAAAAGCAGAAAAAGCTGGAGCCTAAAGGCAAATAAATCATTCAACAATAATATATTCTTTATCTTTTTTTTCAATGGGATTTACTGATTGAGGCAATAGGTATTTAGTTTTCCTTGTAATTAAATATAATAAAAAAACAATATTAAAAGCAAAAAATTATTTAGTTACTTTTATAAGTCATTTAATGCCAGACATAGACTAATTATTTAAGAATTCAATTCATTTATATATATATATATATATTTTTAAATATATATTTGTGACATTGTACATCATCACCACAAAAATCTTTGACACGCTCAGTTGCGTCGTCGTCGTCGTCGTCGTTTCATTAAATCGATTGGAGAGTTGAGAACACAATTCGTGAACCTTCTAAACGACTACCACTGTTATTAATATAAACATATTTTCTACTAAATTAATAGCTAAACTAAAACTATATAAATAAAATTTAAATATTTATAAATGCAAAGACCAAATAAAATGTAATATTATTTTGTCTCTTTCTTTTTTATTTGCCAAATCAAAATACCAAATATGTAATTTGCGTGGGCACTCTTTATCCCTGCCTCTTTACCGTTAATTTTTTTATTTGAAATCAATTTTTTTTTATTTATTTATATTTGATTTTTTGCATGCATTGATGCACCCACACAAAACGAGTTTAAAGTGTGTAAGAGATGTGGTAGTAACCAGCCCACTTGATGGAGTTGCACAGTCTCATGAATTGGTCTGTTACTTGCATTAAATAAACCTCTATATTATATTTATGTATAAATACTTGTGTACATATTTAGTAAATGTTCACTTTCATCAAATTGACATCATATAAATGTTGATTTAATTGACTGGAATGTTGTGTGGAGCCACCGAGAAGAAGATGCTGTACACATATTTTTTTTATTATTTTTAATTTATTTAATCATCTTTATATTTAAACTTTAACTTTTTTTTTATCTTCTTTTCATTTTAAATTGTAATGTATTTGAGACTCTGATAATAACAGCTATTGTTCAAATTTATTTAAATAAATTATTTGTTCATAATAATAAATTCAAATTTTTTTTTTTTTTTTTTATTCATTTGAATAATTTTTGTTTCCGTAAATATTAATAGTTCATTGAAAGCTAATGAGTCAGTAAATTTTCAAAAAATAATTATCATAAAAATGAATCACTACAGGAAATAAATGAAAATATAAAAAAAAAAAAATTATAATATTTCTTTTATAAAAAAAAAAGGATTAATAAAATAAATTAATAGTTTTTTTTAATCTTAAAAAAATTGATAAACAATTGGATAAAAAAAATACGTTAGATTTAAGAAATAAAAATAATTAAGTAGTAAAGAAAAATGAAATAAATGATAAACAAATTAATGAAAAAAATGAATAAAAAATCCAGTATAATCAATAATAATAATAATCAAAAATAAAAAAACAAATAACGATTTGAAAAAAAAATTGGAGCTAATGCTTTATGTTTTCGTATTTCTAGAATAACTATAAAATTTTTTAAATTTATATAAAAATAATAATGTTAGTCTTGAAATGACACTAATTATTGCAAGCACTGAATAACTCCGAATGGAATGTCTCCGTCTTGCATTTCCACTGCATTTGCAATTTATTTTTGGCCATGGACAAAGCTTATTAACATTTCTACGAATCTCATACCATTTGATGATTATTATTTTGTTATTTTTTTTTTGAATAAACTAATTCTGTCATTAACTCAAGACCTTGAATAATATAATTCATCATAAATATACTTGAAACAAAACCAATATAATTCTTTTGTTTTTTAAATAAAAATTGAATTACCTTTTTTTTATCAACAATATGTTAAAGATAGTTGCAAATAACAGTTTATTAAAATGTCAACCTTTCTCTCCAGCATTCTCCAGTTAAAACACTTTCAATATTAAAATTTTTATTATCACAAAAATCATCACAATGACTGAAAGACAATTGTCTATATTTTTTTTTTGTTTTCACATGCTTTGTCACTAATCAAACTGGATGACGAATTCTTTTGAAGAAAAATAATTTTACTGTAATAAATTCCAGGTAATTGCACAATTTATTTCACAACACTTTTTTTTTTTAATTGTTTAAAGAATAATATGTCTTTTTTTTTTCAAAGAAATGCAAAATACTGATCACCTGTTGATTGTATTGGCGCCTTGATTATTATAAAGTAATAATAATAGTATTTTGACATTAGCCAGAATAGTTGAAAACTTGCTCCAATGTTTACAAACAAAAAATATAATTAATGAAAAATATATTTCAAAAGTATATTAATTATTTATTTAATCAGGTATAATTGGCGTGCTACAAAGACCGGCAATGATGTACTAAATAATATCTATATTTATTTATTGTACATTTTATTGTGTGCACACTTTGTGATTGCCTGCGTGAGTCATATCAAGTCATATCAACTCTTTTTTTTTTCTCCGAACTGATCGCACTTTCGGTGTAACGACAACTTGTCATTGGTGATATTTAAGCCAATCAAAATTTTCTCAATGGACAACTTTATAAAATGAAAAGTAACTAAAAATAATTCAGTTGAATCTAGTGATCAATTGGAAACTAAAATTTCATTTTAATTAATCATATTATTAAATCAACAAATAATTATTGAATAAATAAATACTTGTAACTATTAATTAAGGGCCAACACAAGCTGTCCTGTTTTACCGGTAAAGCCGGTTTTATATAGGAAAAAATTAAAATAATAATTCCAGTACTGCCACTACAAGAAACAGCTTTTTCCTATAAAATTTTGATCGGTATTACAGGGCGAAATTGCAGAGCAAAAAAAATTTTTATTAAAGGAATGCACCCTCAGGGCTCAAACTCACGACAAGCAACATTTCGCTTGTAAACATGGCGGCCAATGGCGGCTGTAAAAATAACCAAATTCACTAAATTTATTGCGAATCCGTGACTTTAGAACAAGCTTGGCGGATTCGCAATAAATTTAGTAAATTTGGTTATTTTTGCAGCCGCCATGTTTACAAGCGGAAATTTTAGCTTGGCTGCTTTCTTTCATGAACTTAATGTTCAGAACATTGATGTGATCTCCATCAGCGCACGCGTAGGCGCAGATGCGCAGAATTATTAAAATGGCTGTGCATTGGCGCCGGTATTATATTTATATTTTTCTTGACAATTGTGTACTAACCTAAAAATATATGTAATGCCAGTGGTTGCCGGCG
>MKYW01000145.1:85560-106056 GCA_015776835.1 Aphidius ervi | reverse complement strand
ATCAAATTTGACATTAGCCAATTTATTTGACAGATTTGAAATAATTAAATAGAAACTCTGTCAACTTAAACCTGAAAAAAATAGTAATACTTAATATTTTAAGTTTTTATAAATCTCTGGCCTTCTCTCTGACTATAGTGATGTATCATAGTAACTTTTAACATTATTAGGATTTTCATTTTTTTCGTCGCCATTTTGAAGTTCGTACGGACTGGGTAGCCACGGAACGCACCCCTAGTCTTCTTGTTTAAAACATTATGTTTTATACATGCCCATCTCTGCATATAATACAGAAATTACAATCCAACCTTACTTCTTGAAATTAATTTGACATATGTAAATTTACAACGTATTTACTATTTACATTCTGTATTTACGTTTTCAACAGTGAACATTTTGCAACAATTTTACTGTAAATTTTAACATTAAAGTGCCTTCAAATTATGGATTTCTGTTGAGGTAAAGTTACAACTCATTTATTATAAAGTAATAAAACTCTTTGAAACTTTATTTGATTAATACTTAATTAATCATATCATTAAAAAAAAGTATCATTGATTATGCTGATTAATTTTAATTAGCTATTCATAAAAAATTTATAAAAAAATACTAGACCAAGTTTATTTTTGCTTTATACTTGGGTTATAAGTTACTTGACAAATCAGTATTTTACAAGTAATCATTTGTTCCAGGCTGAAAATTAATTTGAAAGTACAATTTACAAAATGGGTAAACATGAAGTTGGAACCCCCAAATACATTGCCAACAAGATCAAATCAAAAGGTCTTCAAAAATTACGATGGTTTTGTCAAATGTGTGAAAAACAATGTCGTGATGAAAATGGTTTTAAATGTCATACAATGTCAGAATCTCATCACCGTCAACTTTTACTTTTTGCTGATAATCCTCACAAGTATATGAATGAATTTTCAAAAGATTTTTCAAATGGTTATTTGTATTTATTAAAACGACAATTTGGAACAAAACGTGTATCAGCAAATAAAGTATATCAAGATTATATTTCTGCTCGTGATCATATACATATGAATTCAACAATGTGGTTAAGTTTAACAGCTTTTGTCAAATGGCTTGGTCGAACTGGTAAATGTGTTGTTGATGAAACAGAACAAGGATGGTTTGTAACCTATATCGACAGAGATCCAGAAACACTTGCTGCACAAGAAAAACAAATTAAAAAAACAAAAATGGACAAAGACGATCAAGAAAGAATGATGGATTTTATTGAAAAACAAGTTGAAAAAGGACGTAAAGAAGATAATAATAATCCTGATGATAATGTTGTACCTTTAATGCGATCAGATGAAGATGGTCCACTTATTTTAGATTTTAAATTAAAACCAAAAATATCAGTGATGGGTCCACCATTGGCATTTGCACCAAGATCCGTAGAATCAAAGTTAAAAATTAAAATTAAAGATGAACCACTTGATACTATTGAAAATGATGATTATCATAGTGAATCATCATCATCATCATCAAGTTCATCAAGACGAGGCTCCAAAAGACCACACGAAGAAAATGATAAAAAATCAATTAAAAAAGAAACAGAACAACAATCTGGATGGTTAAAAAAAAACTTAGTTGTTAAAATAATCACAAAAACACTTGGCTCTAAGTATTACAAGGCCAAGGGTGTTATTCAAGAACCAGTACTAGAATCAGGTTTTGTTGGAACAGTAAAACTCATATCTCCAGATAATGTTAATGGGCATGTTGTTAAATTAGATCAAGAACATCTTGAAACAGTTATACCTACTATTGGCCGAGAAGTTTTAATTGTCAAAGGTTACAAAACTGGATCCATTGCTATTATTAAAAAAGTTAGAATTGATGAATTTAGTGTTGACGTTGAGCTTATTGATAAATCTGTATTGAAAAAAATTCCTTATGAAAATATTTGTAAATTTATCGGGAGGGAAACCCGGTAAGTTGATAAGTTAAATAAATAAATTTATTCTCATAAAATTAATGGTTTTTATTATTTTTTTTATTTATTAATAATCTTTATGTCCAAGCATTGCAAAATAATGTGATTGTGAACGAAAACCATCTTGCATAAGATGATATGTTTTTCCGTTGATTGAATGTGATGCTTGCATCAATGCATTCCATGGATTTCTATGTTTTTTTTCTACATTTTTAGGTGTAAATTCAGTTATTTTTTTAAATGGATATCTCCAATTTATCGTGATCATTTTATATATATTTTTATCATGATTACAATATATTCTTATTGGATGTCTTACACATGCACAACACATTAATATATTAACAGCATAATAAACAAAATAACAAAACATCATTTCATATTTATTGCCATATGATACAGGTATATTTTTAATCAGTTGACTATCAAGTACTGTTTGAATATTTGTAAATGACATGTATGTTCCATAAAAACCACAAACTATCATAACAAGTGATGCTGGATAAATATACATTATGTATCTTGACATTGTACTTCTATAAATTATGTCATATTCTTGAGAAATACCATCCCTATGTTTTATTCTAGCAAGTGCTCTTGAAGTTGTGGTAGCAGGTAATTTAAATTCTTTTGCTGAATTGTGAACTTTAACTGATGATTTTGTTAAATAATTATCTAGCTTTCTAAATAATATCTTGGATAATTTTAGATGGCTATTTGAAGAATTTCCAGTTATGATTCTTAGAATATTCATTGTTTTAATCTATTAATCTAAAAGACATAAAAAAATTTGGCTTAATAATTTTGTTTAGTTTGTTTTAATTAATATTGTTGTAGGTTAATTGTTAGAAACTTACTCTAATACCTAAACTAGATGGATATTTTACTTATTTATTTATTGTTTTTCTTATTAGTTAACATTATTTAATATTGTTATCATCACAGACACACACACTTTATATGTCTGCTTGCCTGCTTTATACCAGGGCCCCAGCACTATGTGTAAATCCGAGGCGGCTTATTTTGCCATCTAGTTCCTCCCGATTCCCCAGACAAGGTCCAGTTACGTTGCATTTATATGGTAATCCTATTTATTTTCTACAGTATCGGTCTCGAATCTGCTTTACCAGCTCAATGGCAGATTTCTTCGTAAATGAATGAAAANCTTTTGATGATAGTTCCAAGTTTCACCGCTAGAGGGAGATGTTTTATACAAATGGATAAAACTAAGGATGTTTTAAACTATGTTTTAAACATAGTTTTAAACATGGTTTAAAACATCATGTTTTATACATGCCCATCCCTGCTCTGTCGTCAGAGTTCAAGATTGTCAAGATGGCTGCCGAATTATAAATTACTAGGATTACTAGTATTTCTAGTCTTCTTCGTTGAAATTTACTATATCAATTTTGACAAAAAAGAAATATAAAAAGATTAAAAACCAAATAAAAATCTAAAGAAAATATATCTACATTTTCTTCGGGAGAAAAAACAATAGAATATTATCATAAAAGAGTTTGGACTTTGGAGTGATATAGGGACTTATGGATTTTTTTATATTCGACCTGTCGCCATTTTAGAAATCCGATCCGAAGCACGCACCCCTGTTTCCACCGTTGAGAGGAAAGGGAAAAAAAAAAAAGAGCAAAAAAAGACTGTAATAAAAACGGCGCGTCTGCTTTGTTAAACACCAATAAATTTATCCATTATCCCAAGTTTTTCAGTTGATGTCTGTTTTTTGTGTTGAATACGTTAAAAACTAAAAAAGAAATAATTATAAAATAAAAATGGCCGCATGCATAGACGGCGTTTTTCGTAAAGACCTTCAAGATTCAATATTAAAAAGTAAAGTATTACTTGTTGGTGCCGGTGGTATCGGTTGTGAAATTCTTAAGAATCTTGTATTAACTGGATTTACCGACATTGAAATAGTAAGTCCAATTTTACTTCTATTTTTCATTTACTCATGTTGCTTTATTTTTACAACACTCTCAAACATAAACTAATTTGTTGTTTAATTTTCAGATTGATCTTGATACAATTGATGTCAGCAATTTGAATAGACAATTTTTGTTTCATAAACAACATGTTGGTAAATCAAAATCATCAGTTGCACGTGAAACTGCATTAACTTTTAACCCAGATGTGAAAATAGTCTCATATCATGACAGTATTACCTCGTAAGTACATAATTTATTATGTGAATTGAATTTTTTTTTGACAAAATAATTCATATTGATGTTTTTTCTTCACAGATCAGATTATGGTGTGTCATTTTTCAAGAAATTTTCTCTGGTATTGAATGCACTTGATAATCGTGCAGCTCGTAATCATGTTAATCGAATGTGTTTGGCATCAGATGTTCCTCTAGTTGAGTCTGGAACAGCTGGTTATTATGGTCAAGTTGAATTCATTAAAAAAGGCTTGACTCAATGCTACGAGTGTCTTCCAAAAGCACCACAAAAAACATTCCCTGGTTGTACAATTCGTAATACTCCAAGTGAACCAATTCATTGCATTGTTTGGTCAAAACATTTATTTAATCAGTTATTTGGTGAAGAGGATCCTGATCAAGATGTCTCACCAGACACAGCTGATCCAGAAGCTTCATCAGAAGTTGGACAAAATTCTGAATCAAATGCCAAGGGTAATGTTGAACGTGTATCAACACGTCTTTGGGCTCAATCATGTGGTTATGATGCTGAAAAATTATTTACAAAACTTTTCCATGAAGATATTAAGTATCTCTTAACAATGGATAATTTATGGAAAACACGAAGAGCACCAACACCACTTGATTGGAAAAATTTGCCAGATGTTGTTGCTGGTTGTAGTAAAGATAAATCAGATGAACACGTTCTTAAAGATCAACAAAAATGGAGTATTGCAAAATGTGCTGATGTATTTTCAAATGCATTAAAAAATTTAAGTAAAAATCTTGATAATTTAAGAATTAAAAATCCAAATGATCATCTTGTTTGGGATAAAGATGATCAAGATGCCATGGATTTTGTTGCTGCATGTGCAAATATACGTTCTTATATATTTGGCATACCACAAAAATCACGTTTTGATATAAAATCAATGGCTGGTAATATCATACCAGCAATTGCAACAACAAATGCAATAATTGCTGGTGTTGTTGTTCTACATGCATTTAGAATTATTAAAAATGATTTAGAATCATGTAAAAGTGTTTATTTACGACCAAAACCAAATCCAAGAAATGAATTATTAGTACCCGAAAAAATACTTAATAAACCAAATCAAAAATGTTATGTTTGTGCACCAACACCATCAGCAGCACTTGCTGTTGATACAACTAAAATGACAATTGCTGAACTTGAAGAAATTGTTCTTAAAAATCGTTTAAATATGATTGCACCAGATGTTATGGTTGATGGAAAAGGTATTGTTTTAATAAGTTCAGAAGAAGGTGAAACTGAAGCAAATAATGATAAAGTACTTGCTGATTTGGGTGTTAAAGATGGTGCTATATTAAAAGTTGATGATTTTCAACAAAATTATTCACTTACTGTAACTGTTGTACATCGTGAAAAACCATCTGGTAGAACAGAGGGTCCAGATTTTTTGGTTGTTGCTGATGAAAATGATTTAAGGCCAAAAGAAGAAAAAATAAATGTTCAAGATAATGGTGAAAATAATCAAGACAAACCATCAACATCAAATGGCCAAATCAGTCAAGTTGAAGATGACGATGACATTGAAGAAGTTGAAGTTGATGATGAAGTTAAACCTGTACAAGAACAACCTTTAATTAAAAAGAGAAAAACTGAAGTTCCATCAGATGAAAGTCCATCAATTAAAAAACGTAAAACATCTGATACAACTGATGATAAAAATAATACCAATGGTGATGATGTCGTTGCTGATAATAAAGACCATAGTAATATTGATGTGGATAATGATGATGATGACATTTGTATTGTTGATAATAGTTCAGATGTTGAAACTTCCAGTAACTCTACAATCAAACAAAAAACACTTCAAAAACGACATCGTGAATCAAGTGATGATGAGTGCCAAATTGTTTTTGATGATGGAGATGATGATTCGGATGACAAAAATGCTGTACCAGTTAAAAAAACAAATTCTGGTGAATAAAATATAATTTATATCTATTCCATTTTCCATAATTATTTTGATAAGTCTGATGTAATGATTTAAAACCTACCTTTAATGCCTTTATCTATTTTTCATTAAATCTAAAAACATGAAAAATCATTAAAAGGTAAAACAAAAAAATAAGTAAAAAAAACAGTGTGAAATAATTATTAAAAATAAATATCATTTTCATTTATAAATTTGTATATTTTTTTTTCTTTTTAATTATTAATTTTATTGCTTTTTTTTTACTCTTAATATGTAGCTAATTAAATTTTATTTAATTAATTGTCATTGTGTCTCTCTCTCTCTAGCATTTATTCTTTTCAATTTCAACAGATTAATTATAGCTCAATTTATATTTTTTTAATACAATTTTTCAAGTATAGATTTGAAGAATAATCAAACATTTCAAAGTCAACTTTATGCGCGTTGATTGAATATTTTTTTACTTAGTTGAGATAGATAAATACACGTACGATTAAAATCAGTTGATTTATTTTCTGATGATAATTTTAATTTATTTAGTTTTAAATTATCTTTAAAATTCGATAGTATATAATTAAAATCCTGTTTGAAAGTTGATGAATCAATTTTAAGTATATAATCAAATGTCATTTGACAAACGGAACAGTGTGAATTATATTGACTCCAGTATTCATCATCATCATCTTCAGATTGTTGCAAAAGCCATATTATAAATTCTTCAAATGTCAGTATGATTTTTAATCTATGAAAATAAATTATTTAATTAATTTTACAGTTTGTTTGAAAAGAAAAAAAAAAATTCATAATAAAGTATTAAAAACTTTTTTCAGTAATATCTTTATATATTTTTTTTTTTTTATTTTTATCTACTCTTAAGATAAAGTCAACAATCTCTTGAATCATTAAAACTTAGAGTAGAAAAATAACAACAATAATTTCAACATTGAAACTTTAATTTTTTTTTTTTTTTTGGANTTTTTTTTTTTTTTTTTGGAAGATTAAAATTTACTAATAAAAGAAAAAATAGAGACCTTCGATCAATGTGAAATATTTTTTCCATTGGAGTTTCTGAAGAAAAATTGAAAAGTTGTGGTCTTGTTATGGAAAATATTTTCGGTACAAAATTCCAAGATTGTCTTGAATATTTTCTATTATCTTCAATATTTTTTCTAAATGATGATACCAATCTTTCGTAAAAATTTAAAAACACCAACATCATCAATGATATCTAACAGTTCTTCAATAGTACCTGGTGCAAGTTTTTCAATTTGTCTACAAAAAAAAAATAAAATACAAATCTATTTAATCTAATTCTCCTATTATAAAAAGGACACTTGACCGCTTTTTATTCGTGATGTAATTGGTCGAAATTTTTTAGTATTTGTTTATAACTAATATTTTATTATTTTCTCTCTCATACTAACACGTTGCTACGTGTTGTTGTATGGTTGCTACGTTTGTTTATTTTCGGCAATTATTTTATTTGAGTTGTGTCGTTCCTAGATCAAAAGTCATATTACATCTTTTTATTAAGTTCTATATATTCATATTTAGTAAAAAATTATTATTATATTGATTAATACCAAGTATAATATACTGTATTTATTTTTTATTTAAATATACATATAAATTAATAAATTATTATTTAAATAAAAAAAAGTTAGTGTGGTTACTACGTTATGGTTACTACGTTTATCAAAAAACGTCATCATATTTATTAATATTACTTAATTAAAATAATATATAGATTAGGGTGGACAAAAAAAAATTTTTTTCGTTATTTTTCTTTGCTTTTCGAGTATGTTTTTACTGGGGATAAAATAGAATTAGTGTAATTTTTGCAAATTTTTTTGATCATATTTAGGGGTTGCGATCATCCCTTCAATGTAAAAAATTACAATCAAATAAACCTATTAATAACGAACAATTTTTGTACTGACAACTTTTTTATAAATTTAAAATTTATATATGAAAAAAATTAAAAACAGTAAAAAAGTCTTTTTTCCATTTAAGGGATGATCGCAACCCCTAAATATGATCAAAAAAATTTGCAAAAATTACAGTAATTCTATTTTATCCTCAGTAAAAACATACTCGAAAATCAAAAAAAAATAACGAAAAAAATTTTTTTTGGTCCACCCTAATATAGATATAAATATTGTATAAAATATAAATACGTATATAAATAAGTAAACATAAATAGGAAAAGTTAGTGTGTGGTTGCTACGTGTGATTGCTAATTATATTTTTACAATTTAGCAATTTTTGCAATTATATTTTGCTAATAATACAATTGACTTTATAAAAAGCTGTGTAATATGACTTTAATACTTAGATCGAGCAACGACGCAACTAAAATGATTTAATGATTGTTTATAGTTTGATCAAATGACATTTTTGTTCATTACGATAATTATAATATTGATTATTAACTTGAAATAAATATAGTTATTCATGGAAATGAAAAATAAGAAAAATACTTCACGTGATAAATAAAAATTATTATTATGATGAATAAAATAGTTATAATAAACATACACAATAACATATATAACCACGGGTCGCTCTTGTACAATAAATAGTACAATAATTAAAATTTTTCATACTTGTAATAATGATCATCAACAATACTTATATTTTTTAAATCAGCAAAAAGTTTTATTAAACTTTTTGATGCAACTTTGTGTATCCAACACAATCTTTATTTTCATGATTATATAAAAAATGTGTTCTTTCTAAACTACTTGTCTTATTATATTTTTCACATACACTTGAAATTTTTTGAAGTACATCAATTACATTATTTTCAATTGTCATTGTTGAATTGTTCACAATTATTTTATTATCATTATTCAAATTATTATATTTACTATTATCAACATTACATTTTTTAAATAATAATGTTGTTTTTAAATCATTATTATTATGTTTATAATTTATTCTAATATACAATATTAAAAAACACATGAATATATAAATAATTATACAAAATGTATATTTACTAAGTTGTCTTGTTGAATTCATTTTAATAAATGAACTTTTTTATCAATTTACATGTCAACATGTCCAGCGATAACTCTCCAGTTAACATCCTTTTTATCATTTGGTTTAATTTTTAATTGATAATGCTGAATAGTTGATGAATGATGACAAAGACACATTACTTTTATAAAATATTTATTAAAATAATAATAAAGCATTTTTTTTTTTAAGACAATATTTTTAATAAATAATAAAATATAATGATAATATATAATATTATCAATATGTATTATTATTTATAAAAAAAAAAGTTTGTAAATATTGATGGAATCAAGTGGTTTTTGTTAGTATATGCATGTGTAGACACAGAAAATTATATAGACAAACTGATGACGCCAATGATGAATAAAAACATCAAAGGATTCGTAAACCAAAATTAAAATAACGAATTATGCATAACATAAAGAGAGATAGTTGCTGTGTTTGTCTAACCACGTTAGTTTTCTTATTATTAAACAATAGAACCATAATATTATTAAATTACATTAATTTAAAATAATTATATATTTTATAAAATAATCAATAAATGCCTAAATAATTAATTCGAAAAACAAAAAAAAGCTATTCATTCAGTCAATCTTTTTTTTTTTTCATTATTTGTACATGTTTAAAATATGTTTTTCGCGTTAATATGCGAAATGATTGTAATAAAAAAATAAATATTGCAATATAAAATATAAAAACATCAATTGAATAATACCGCAAAACACCCATAAATCTGCATTGTAAAAAACAAATAAATTAGTGATAAATAAATAAATAAATGAAATAACAAATTTGAATAAAATAAAATTACCTTGTGGAACTTTTCAAATGTTCACCACCGCATCTCGCTACATGTTCAACTGACCAGACTGCTAATTTTTTTGGTTCAATTGGTTGATCTTTCATTAGCATGCTACGATATTTTGCAGCTTCTCTATATGTATTATCACGTTTTTGTGATATTTTCAATATACCTTCACGTAATTCATTGATTGTTATAGTTGCTAAATTCATAACACGTGCATAACCAAGTTTTTCTGTTGATAAATATTTACATATTATATATGTATATATTATTTATAATCTTAATAAATAATAATAATAAAAAACAAACCAGCTTGTGCAGCATTTCCATCATGATCACAAAATACTGGTAATACAAGTGTTGGTACACCGTGATATGCAGCTTCATGCAGTGAAAGTAAACCACCATGAGAAACGAATGCTCGTAATTCACTGTGACCAAGAAGGTCCTGTTGTGGCCACCATGCACCGATTCTAACATTACTTGGTAAATTATCAATTTTACCACCTTCCCATTTCCATATGACATTATATGGTAATGTTGTAAATGCACCAATAAACATTTCTCTCAATGAATCAGGCATACCTGATGCTCTAACTGATGATCCCATACTGACAAATATAAAACCTATTTTTGAATTAAAAATATAAATAAAAAAATATCATTGAAAGTTGATTGAATTGACATTTGTTAGTATTACCATCATAGTCTTATTTATAAAAAAAACCTACTAACACAGATTACTTAATTGAAAGTAAAAAAAACTTATGATGAAATATATATCGTTACCTTTACGTAAAAATAAATCCAAATCAGGACTTAATCGCATTGGTGAACGACAATGAAGACAAGCAACATTAACAACATTTGATAAATATGGAAAAGATTCAGATACTGAATGATGTGTATTTTGTAATGTTAATGGAACATCTGATATTAACTCTCTAACATCTGGCACATGATTACCTATATATAAATTTTAAATATATAATGATTATTATTAATTATAAAACAAATACATATAATATTTATATTATTATTAACTTGCCAATATATTTTCTTATAACTGGCTGAATATAACCAGTTGTCATAATCCAGTGCATCATTTCAAGTACGCTAAGACAAGCAACATTAATAACACGCTCAAAAAAATTCATATCTTGCGTAAAACTTTTACCAAAATATGGCGTTATTGACCACGGTGAAGGATTACCTTGACGTGATAATGAACCACTGTATAAAGCGACCTGTTTTTTTTTTTTTGTAATAAATTAATTTCAATTAATTGTTCGTTTAATAATGTAATAATTTATTTACCGTGTTTAACATTACTGTTGGAATTGATTGATCATAAAGAATTCCTAACAGACATTCAGGAAATGCACCATCAATAACAGCAACATCCCAATGATTATCAATTGATTCATTGTCAAATGGAACTGGTTTACGTATATTTGCAACTGTTGTTTCATCTCGTAAAATTGATTCACATGATTCCCAACCATATCTCATGGCATCCCATGGTGAAAGTGGCAATTCATTCCGGTAACGTGATCCAATCAAATCCCACTCTGATGTATAATTTCCAACATAAGCCTGATAATACAAATTTTTTTTTTTAACGACATTGAGCTAAATTTTTACAAAACGGGAAGCCATCAGGAATTCCATTTATTTATTTAAATTTTATTTTTATTTAGTTTATATATATATACATATTTTTTTTACATAGTTTTTTGGCTCTGGTCAGTAATTAAGTGAAAGTATATCATGTTTTCATTCATATTTGTGTAATAAATTTAAAAAAAAATAATATACAATTATGTAATTAATTTTTTTATATCACATAATTTCATCTTTCCAAAATAATAATATGTAAATTATTAAATAATCGAATGAATATATATTGACATTGAGTTATTTAATTTTACAAGTTGGTATTTGAAAAGAAATATTTACTTGTTTATCTTATCAATTTAGTTTTATTTTATTTATTTATTTTTTTTATATTTAAATAATTTACAAATTTAGTTATGTTAATTAGTTTTTGAATATATTCATTTATTCAATATATTTTCGATTAAATGATATTGAAATGTTATTTTGTATATTTATCAGTTTAGTTACATTTGAAAAGTTTTGTGGTTAATAAATTGAAACAAATATAGAAATAAGAATTATATTTTTTAAGTGGCCGCTAGCTTCTTCAGCGTCATGAAAAATATGGCTAATTTGTATTAGGAACATAGAATGACGAAAAATAATAAATTCTAATGGATAATATATCTGAATTTTTAAATTTTATTTTATTGCTTAAAAAAAAATTAATATATTATATCTTTACTAAAAATTTCAATAATTTATTTGCATTTCCAAAAGGTTAATTAATAATGACCTTATATCAAAAAGAAACAGAAATATATTAAGTTTTTTTAACTTGAAAAAAATGCTAGTTTGATAAAAAAAAAAAAATGCATTTGTTAGTTTACCATCATGTTTTAGATTATTTGATGATATCATTAACTTTTTTTAACTTATTATGGCTTAATGAATTAAATAAATATATATTTAAATATATATTTTTAATTAACAATTTGACAGTAAGTTTCGAATTTAGTTTGATTTTTTAGAAATGAATTTAAAATTGTAGAAATAAAATTTAATTTAAGAAATTTAGATTTTTGTAAAAACCGAATAAAGTTTTCAAATATAATTTTAGAAATAATATTTGAATTTTAACAGATTGTTACAGTTATTATTATGAAATTATATTCAAATACTCTGTTAACTTTTTCACAATAAGCTAAATTTGTTAAAATAATTTAAAAAAATATTCTATGGTTTTTTAAAATTTTATTCCAATATTTATACACAAAATGAAAGACACCTGATGAAGAACAAAAACTGCAGTTAAAACGTATTATCAATTTTAAATCAAGAATAAATTTCTTAAATTTATGGAAACGTAAACAGACCAGCAAAGAAAAAAAAATCATAAAATTATTATTTATTATACATAGTAGAAAAAAAAAATTAAAGGAAATTATATTTACTTCGAGAATAGAAGGCACCAATTCACGAAGTCCATTATTGGCTGCTGGTCCAGTGAATGCACTTAAAAGTGTAACATTATGACCACGATCACGAAGTGCAGTACCAAGTGCAACAAATGGTACTGTATGAGATTTTGTACCCCCCATTGTTGCTAATAATACATTGATACCATTTGAAAAATTACATATACAAATGAATAATAATAACACTTTTTTATTAAACATATTTATATAGTATCAAAAATAATTTAAACAATATTTTTAAATCCTCTTACTATAGAGTCAAAGAAACAACTGTTGAAACCGCAAAGAGCAAGGTCTTGACAACCAAATTTCCACCTCTATCTTACTTTTTTTTTTTTTATTATTATTTATTCTCTATTGTCATTCAAAACCCATCCCTCATAGTTTTTTTTTATTTTTTAATAATAATTATAATAATAATAATATAGACCATAAAAAAAAAAAAAAAANAAAAAAAAAAGAAAAAAAAAAATTTATGTTAATAATTTTAAAAAAATAAATGAGGACAATAGAAAAAGAACCGTAAAACAGGTTCAACTATAATATGCTTTGAATCGCAATAATTTATCATAGAATCTTGTACATTTCTATTTAATTTTTAATTTTTTTTTTTAAACTTATTTCAAGGTTGACACACCATTAAAAAATAAATTATTGTTGTCACACGAAATATAAAAAAAAATTGTTATAAATTATGAATATAATTTTTTTTTTCGTTGTTTTTATTTATTTTTTTCTTCAAGATCAAAGCCAACGACATTGTATTATATTATTTTTTTAAATTTAATTCATAGTTTAATTATGTATTTATCACACGGAACTTTAGTAATGTTTCTTTGTCAAAAAAAAAAAACGAAATTATCTATTTGAATTTAGTAAGATATTTTTTTACACCATGAGTTAGGTGTTGTTATTTATTTATTTTTTTGTACTGCGAAATATTCACACAACGAGCGTGAAAGTTTGACTGACCAACAAACTGTCCAACAGAAAGAGTGAGAGTTTCTAACTTCTACTTTACAAATCAATGGATACATGTACATATACAATATACAATTTTTTTTCTTTATTTTTAATTATTTTTTTTTTTTTTATATTTACTATATATATTTACTGCCTATAATGTAACTTAAATAAAACATTGTGTTCAAGTATAAAAAAAAATAACTACAGAAATAAGAAAAAAAAAAAAAAGTTAAAAAAATTAATCTATAAGTAGATTAAAAAAATGTTATTGAATTTTTGTTATTTATTATTATTATTATTATTTTTCGTTTTTTGTGTCTAGAAGAAATCGATAGACAGAAGACATAATACTGGTTTTATTTTTTTGCAAAATATAAAAATTTTCACATTCATATACAGTTGGAGAAGGGGATACGGAAAAAGTGAAAGAAGAAAATTCAAGGAACGATGTGGTCAAAGTATCATTTTTTGATTAAATATATGTCATTTTTTTTTTCTAATAAAAAGGGAGGGAATTTTGGATTTACAAAAAATAAACAGGATAATATGTATTTTTCAATTGAATTTGAAATTTCAAAGACTATAAATGTCTTTCTTATAAATTTCTTATATTGATTTAAAATTCAAATATACCATTTTGTTAAATAATATAAATTGTACTTAATTTTTTTACTTTTTTACAATAATCCACTTAATTTTAAATGTTCATGATTAAACTTATAAATATTATTATTTAAAAAATGAATTAAAAATAAAAAAGACAAACAATATAAATTATAGCATTAACCAATATGGTCTTTGAATTTTAAATCATAATTAGTAATTTATAATGAGAATATTTATTTTTTAAAGAGTATTATAAATTCAAAATAATTCAATTAAAATATATATATATCAGTTTATAATTTATTTTTTTAAAGTAAAAATTATTAGTTTTTTTTTTTTTTTTTATAAATAATAAATCATCCCCAGTTTTATAATTTTTAAAAAACGAAACAAACATGATTTTTACTTTTTAAAAAATAAATTATAACATCGAAACAAATAAATAAATAAAAAATTTGATTTAAATAATTATTAAAATTTCACAATTTGTTGACAAACTGCACATCGTTGAAAATTAAAATATACAAACTCAGTATTTTCACTGTCTTAAATCAATGTTTGATTTAAAAATACATCATAAACAATAATTAGACAAATAAAAAATTAAAAAATATTCAATATTACGATAACAAATAAAAAAAATAAAAACTTTTTTCAAATAATATTATTATTAATAAATGAAAAAAAAAACGTATTTACTTTGATACCTTGTTTTTTTTTTTATTTATTCTATATAACTGTACAATTATCTCGTCACACAAATCGATTGCACTAAATTATACAATCATTTTTTATTTATTGCAGCACAAGTGTCGAACATTATGTTACGCATATAATGTGTGAATATTTGTTATTGATCAATCGACTATTTTATAAACATACGCAAGTAAAATTAAAATGTTTTTAATATATATATATATATATTTTTTTTTGTGATGAAATAATCATGATGTATGTTTAAAATTGCAATACAAAGTTATAATAACCAAGTGAAAATTGGTTGAAAATTACTTTGCCGTTAGTGAAATAAAAACAAAAAAAAAATTTTTTTAATTAAATTTCAATATTTTAGTCCAATTAAACATGATGAATAGTTAATTTTTTCATCACTGACTTAACTATTTGTTTATTTTTTAAATTAAATTCTATATTTTATTGTCTCTAGTTTTTATCACCATTAAAAATAAAAATATATTATAGTTTTATAGAATTTAAACTTTTTCGATTCTAGTTGCCAATGTGATCCAAGTTCCGTGACTTAGATTTTGTTGTTGTCTTGAAATTGCGTTGTCTTGAATACCAAAAAAATGCTTGAATGATTGAGTAAATTGTGATGATAAAAATGCGTAAATTATTGGATTATAACATATTGATGATTTCGCTAAGAGACTGGGCAAAATTGCAATTGAAGCCGCCGGTTGAAACTGGAATTTTCAAATATATATAATTTTATTTAAGTCATAAATTATTATTTAAGAAAAAATTATTATGTAAATTTTAATAACTAATAAATTATCATTCAAGAGATCCAAGATATTTTTAATTTTTAATTTTTTAATATGTGAGTGTCGTTTGAAAACTGGAGAAAGTTATTGTAAATATGTTATCGGAATAATGAGGCTTGCGAAATTTTGAATAATAATTATTGCACGACAAAATTTGAAACATTTTTAATATAAAGATTAATTTATACAAATATGATTATGTGTAAATTTAATTTAAGAAATTTTTTAGCATATTTAGTTTTTAAGTCGTCAAAAATTCTAAAAAATCAAAAGACAATTTGAATTTAGGTTGAAAAAAAAAAAAAAAACTAATAATTTTTCCTTCAGAAAAATAAATTATACTGATATATATATATATTTAATATATATATATCAGTATAATTTATTATATATTTAAATTGAATTATTTTGACATTTTTTTGAATTTATAAGATTATAGCAATATTATTTTTAAAAAAATAAATATTCTCATTATACAAGAAAATTTATAATAAAGACGTTTATAGTCTTTGATAATTCAATTGGAAAAAACATATATATGTATATAGTTTTTTTTTCTCCCAAAAGTAATATCTGTTTTTGAGGATTTGAAACACCTTACATTTTTTTCCTCACAAAATAAACTACAATAGAAATTTTTAAAATTTTGTCATACTTATATTTAGCTGTTTAACAGATAAATTATCAAAAACTTACATGAAAATATTGCGCTCCAATAGCAAATGTAGCATAAGGCATCCATGCAATTAAAAATGCAGTAATCATAATTCCAACCATTTTCGTAACTTTTAGTTCTCTTTTAGATCTTGAGCCTATTGAAAAATAAAGTAGTTTTTTTTCTTCATCAATATGTAAGTATAAAAAAAAATCATTCCAACAGTCTTAAATATTTAAACTGTAAATTTACCTATTCGTTGTCTGACTCGTTTTAATTTGATAATAATACCAAAATAACTACATAATATAATAATTAATGGTATAATTAATCCAAAAATAAAAATAAATGCAATATAAGAATCATTATGTGTTGTAGAATCATGAATTTCCCAAGAGACACTGCAGGATACGTTTCCGCCTTCGGGACCGTAGCTACCCCAGCCTAAAAAAGGAGGTAGCGACTGCACAAGTGCATACAGCCAAACAAAACTCGCAAAGTACATTGCTGATCTATTATTCAATGAAAAACACTAACTATTAATTATTCATTATTCAAATATTTCATTCAATAGAAATTTGCTTTTAAATTCTAAACAATTTTATTGATTAAAATCTTGAAATTGATTAAAAGTTTTTATTTTTTTTACCTGGTACTAAGGGGTTGTGTTGGATTTGTAATAAGCATCCATCTCTCAAATGCCATTACTGTTAAATTACCAATACTTGCTAGGCCAAATGTAGACATTAGCCAAGCGTACCTTGATCATCATCATCATCATCATCATCACAAAGTAAAATAATATGTTTGTATTATTTAACAAAATAATGGGGTGACAATAAAACAATATATATTTATAATAAAAATAAAAATAAACTTTCAATTATAAACGTTTAACAAATTGCAAGATTCTCAAGAGAAATAGATATATATTTTTTATTAATTAGTGAATCAATAGCGCAAATTAAAATGTCGATATTTTATATAACCATTTTTGCTGGTGTATTTATATTTCAATTAAAAAATATATATTTAAATATATTATATATATATATATTGTTTTTAAAAACAAAGCAAAGAGAAAATGATATAAAGGTAATTAAAATGAATGAAAATATTTTACTGAGTATAGCTAACGAGGGCTTTTGTTGTAACATTTGTCAATTTAGTGGATTTATTCAATTAGGCTTTTTTATATTCACATGAGTCGTTACCTTGTCTTTGAAATTTTTCATTAATATTCACAAAGAATTATTATTATTAATAATCTTGATTTAATTGTAAAAGTTTCTTTAAAAAAAGTAGATAAAAAAATAGAGATATGAATAATAATGAAGAACTCGAATTGATTATTCAACTAATCTGAGGATTAAAATTTTGTTTGTTATATGGTGGTTTTAAATGTGGTATAGTCCAATTAGTTTTTTTAAAAAATGAAATAATTTTCTTAAAATTGTAGTTAAGCATCAAGCATGATTTAAAATTAAAAAATGAATTTTCAAAAAAAAAAAGTAAAATGAATTAATTGATGTAAATTATATTGTTTGATAAATTTATTTATTATTTTCAATTTACCATTTGCAAGTGGCAGTACTCCAGTACCATCCGTAATTTAATGCCGATATAAAAGCTAACGGATTGCCGAAAAAAGCCACTAAAAAATCACTTGTCTTATAAATAAGACAAATTAAATTATTTTAAAAACTAAATAATTAAATAAACAGTTTGTTAATTTTCAATGAAATAAAAATAGTAGGTGTATAAACTTACAGCAAGATTAATTAAAACAACATTTGTTGGTGTCCAACTGTTGCTTGAATCCTTGATGATAACGATAATAACGAGTAAATTAAATATTAAACCAAATAAACCGATAGCACCAAGTACAAATGCAATTTGTTTGTACATTAAATTACTTATGCCAATAGTCATATTTTTTAAATTTATTTTTAATTTATTTTATTTTTTCAATATTTCTTTAATTTAAAATAAAAAATTTATTAATTGACGTTTCTTTTTTTTTTTTATTTCAAATATTATTCCGGTAATAACTCATTGAAACTGACAGGATTCTTTTAAAGTTTCAAGCTTTATGTGATGTATTTTTTTCGAGGACGAGTAGTGGTGGAATCCTGGCATGCGCATCATTTCTTGGGATGATAATTAACAAACTTAAACAACGAGTCATCATGAGTGACAAAAGAAAATTAATAAATAATCAGAATAATAAATATAGTTTTATAATTAAAATTGATACAATACTAAAAGTAAATAATAAATATTTTTATCGTAATCTTTTTTTTTTCATTGACATAAAGAATAAAAAAAAAAAAAAAATGAACAGTTAAATAAAATAAATAATAAAAAATTTATATTAGAAGAAAAAACATTTGCTTTTATTATTAAAATTTACCTTATTACAAATGTATTAATTATATTTATTTATTTTTTTTTTCATTTTGATAGGTTGTAATAATTTTACATATCCTCAGTATCACTGTCAGAATCTTCAGCCATAGCTTGTCTTGCTTTTGTTTCAGCTTCAGCTTTAATATTTGCTGGAATTCTTACATGTTTACCATTAGTATGTGGACCAACCCAGCTCATTTCTAATTCAAATTGTTTATCTTTTAATTCATCATGAACAAGATAAATAATTTTAGCAGCTTCTTTAACTAAATCACGACATGACATATCAGCAAGTTTCAATTTTTCAATTTCAGTTTTAGCTGATTGTTTTGCTTTACCAACAGCACAACCATAATAACCATATGATACACCTGATGGATCAATCATATACATTTGTGGTCCTTCAGCTTCATAAGCACCAACAACAACTGAACAACCATATGGTCTTACTGCTGAATATAATGTATATGCATGCATATACATTGCAACACGTTCATTTAAATATTTTAATGGTATACCAATGCCATACTGTGAACGATAACTTGCTGCCTCAGAACGACCAATTTCTACAATTTGACGTGCATCTGATATTAAACCAGATACAGCCATACCAACATGTTCATCAATATTAAATATTCTTTTATTTGCACCGGCTTCATATAATTTTGATGTTACAAGTTTTTCAACAGCAAAAACAATACTATCCTTACCACGAAGACCAATTACAGTTCTAAAAAATAATCACTAAATTTGTATTGTATTTTTAAATTTATTATCAAAAATGTTGTCAATCAACTTACCCGCTATTTTCAACAGCTTTTTGAGCATATTCAACTTGAAATACTCTTCCATCAGGAGAAAATTGTGATGCCGATAAATCATACTAAAATTAATGACAGAAAAAAATGTCAATGATGAGGTTAACAAAGTTACATTTATAAAACAAAATATTATAACAATGAAAAATTTTATTTATTTTTATAATAAATTTTGATGAATACTTACACCAGTACCAATTGAACTCATTTTTTATTATATTTTTACTTCAAAGAATATATTTTTATTGTTGTTTTATTGTTTAATAAAATGTAGTTATGTAGCGTGAATTAGCGAAAAAAAATCTCCAAACATAACTTGTCAGTCACTGTTGTTTAGAGGTTATAATAATAATGTTTTAATGTGGCGCTATTTTCCAATCGACATTTTCTTTTTTTTTTTTTTAACGGCGGGAAAATTTGAAATACCTATAGGTATTATTAGAAATTGTTACGATTATTTGAACAAACAATAATTGTTAATATTTTTATTGTTAAATAAACCACAAAAATGTACAGTAGTTATTTATTCTTGTTTTTTTTTTTTTTTTTTTTTTTTTTTCTGTTAAA
>MKYW01000145.1:58820-71935 GCA_015776835.1 Aphidius ervi | reverse complement strand
TTTGTTTTTTATTTTTTTTTTTTTTTTTTTTTTTTCGTTGAGTTCAAAGGGCAATGTCTCGAAGATGAGTAAGCTCTGTATAGGTAAATGAATAATGTACGAGTAGCTGTTTTTATACCTTAAAAATATAGAAATTATTTTCACATATTTAGTTGAATTGAAAAAATATTTATAACGTAATTAGACAGGTTTGATTAATAATAATTTCCATATGAGATTTCGTGTCGTTTGAATAATAAATGAATATAAAATTAATTTGAAAAAAAAATCATTGTTAAAAAACGATGTTACTCAATTGAATTCAATTAAAAAAAATTAACACTATCAAGATTTTAAATCACAAATATTTTCTAAAGTATGTGACTCATTTTGACACGTGATAAGTTATACTTATTTTTATCGTCTCATTATGTGTATATATATATTTTTTTAATCATTATACTAATAATAAAAAGATAATAATATTTATTTAGTTTATGTAAATATTAAACTAATGTTTTTTTTTTTTCTATGTTATGTTCCAGATTTTTGCTTGTGGAAATAATTCAACACAAGAGGATTCAAAATGACGAGGACAATGGCGATTTTACAATTATTTTTTTGCTCTCTTTTGTTTGTTGAAAATGCTTTTCAATATGTTTCATCAACAACACCACTTCCTCTTGTTGCTGAATTATCAGATAATCTCATTGAAAAAACTAACAAGGTAAAGCCAGATATTTGTGAATCCAGAAATGTTGAAGCAGGTACATTATTATGTACTTGTACAGGATTGGGAGAAAAACAAAACACACTTGAAGCACAATGTTTTCTTGAAAGTAATGATATTTCATCAAATAATTCAGTTTGGGGTTTATTTGCTCCATCACAAAAACCTATTAAATCGTTTAAATTGATGCGACGTGCTTATGGAGTTCTCGAGTATGTTCCAACAAGTACATTACAATCAATGACAAAATTACAACATTTATTATTTCAAGACATTAGTTTTACTAATATTTCTGAACGAGCATTTTACAATATGTCAAATATCAAAGAAATTTATCTTGAAAATAATAACATACAAAATTTACCATTGAAAACTTTTGATAGTTTGAATCGTCTTGAAGTTATTTACATGACAAAAAATAACATCAGTGAAATAAAACAGTAAGTAAATTAAATAGAAAAATAATAATTTTATTAATTACTGATTAATTATTTATTTTATTAATTTTCTTTTTTTTTTTACAGAAATGTTTTTTTTAATTTATCTACATTATTAACACTTAACTTGGCTCAAAATGGTATTAAAAAAATTGAAGACAATTCATTTGAAACATTACGAGCACTAACAGATCTTGATTTATCAAAAAATAAAATAACTGAAATAACATCTGGTATGTTTAATGGACTTGAAAATTTAAAAAATTTAGATTTGTCATACAATGAATTGACAACAATCAAAATTGATTATCTAAAAAATGCACGAGATTTAGTAACTCTTAATTTGGCTAATAATCAAATTAAAACTTTTGATTATACTGAACTTATTGAATGGAATAGTTGGACAAATTTAAATTTAAGTAATAATCATTTGGTAATGTCATCTGATCAAGATTCATTTGCTGGTTTATTAAATCTTAAAACATTGGATCTCAGTAATAATGCCATGAAAGATTTACGTTTTCCAAACATGAAAAGAATATATGCCAGTAATATCAATGCAACAACAGCTTTACAACTTTATCTTCAAGGTGAGTTTATACATAATTTAAAAAAAAAAATCACATCTATTAATATTAATAAGCGTGTTGTTTATTTTTGAAGAAAAGTAAATTAAGCATAATAATTTAGTACAAAAATATAAAAAAAAGTATCAAGGGGGGATGCTAGCCCTTTTCACATTCACCAACAAAAAAAAAAAAAAACTAAACAAACACATTTATCACAAATACCGGTCATTGGATCCATTCAAATTCAAACAAACTAACGTATACGTAATAACAACTTACAGGGGGATTTATTCCGCGTCATATAACATCTAAAAGAAAAATAATTGTAAGCACGAGTTGCTTGATGGTGGTGTAAGCAAACTTTACTTGAGCATATAAGCATTATCAATGATAAACCGGTCTATGTAGGAAAAAAACCTTGACAACGACGACGAACCCCCTTGAACAAAAAAAAAAAAAAAAGCCAACAAGCCTGTGTATACACTCGTTGTATTGTGAACAATAACCCCGTTGATTCAGCATTTGCCATAAAGAATTTGAGAGGAGGTATATCAGATTCAAAAAAAAAAAAAAAAAACAACCCTTTATTTCTATCCCACAGTTTTGGCTCTATGAATTTTTAAATCCTTTTTGTCACGTGTCTGTCTATAATCTTTCTTTTTATTCTTCATTCGTAGTTTAATCACTAAAATGATTCACAGACAATTGTGTCACACAGACTCACCTTCAATTCATTTACTCAGTTATAATTTATATTAATAAAATATATATGTATATATGACTAGTATATGATAACTGTTTAGTAAATTTTCGGCAAGGCTCTACCATTGCGCGAGGAGGGAAGGCGTGCCCCTATATTAGGTTTTAATCATTTAGGGGATGAAATTTTGTGAGCGGGGGCGTGGTAGTCTGCTTCCCTATGTCGGTGCCACCCTTTCCTGTCTGCTTTTTGCTTCGTCTACAAATATTACCATTGCGACTTGCATATTTTTTTATTTTTTTCTAATTCCCCTTCAATATTATATCATCCCCCTTTCACTTTCATAAATATGACGCTACTTTTACCTTTATTCATTTTTTTTTTTTTTTTTAATATATATATATTAAATAACATTTTTTCTCTTGACTCAATTTACGCACTTGATGAAATATAGATATATTTTTATTTATCAATTCGTGACTTTGAATTAATATTTTTTAAACTCATTTAAATTCATCGTAAGTTTTATTTTTTTTTTAAATTAATATTTTTAAATAGTATCAATGCTTGTGGCTTGAATATTGAAAAAGAAAAAAAACTACAACAAATATCTACTTGAATTAGCTTTGATATGTTTAGTTGCTTATTTGAAAAAAATAAAATAAAATAAGGGGAAAGACTGAAAATCTGTCATAGCTCCTACAAGTTACCCGATTATTATTATTATTATATTTTTTTTTGACACAATGTAGGATACATTTTTATTATTTTTTTTCCTCGTGATGTTTTTCTACCTGAAGATGAAAAATAATACATAGGTATTTTTTTTTTCTTCCTTCTTCTCCTCGCCCCTTTGGCCTTTTTTTTCATACACATATATATATTTTCACCCCTCGTTGCCCAGCGGGTGGTATGCTCTAGCGCATCTATGCCAATAACACTCTGTTACTTTGAGGGGTAAAAACGTCTATGACGGGGATAAAGCCCCGAGGACAATACAATTACACGTAGAAAATACTTGGATTGAGGAGAGTGGACCAAGACCGCAAAAGCGCAATGCACAGCCAAGAATTTTTCATATACTTATATAGATTTATTTTATTTTTTTATTTTTATAATAATATTCGTTTGGAATTATCTGAGAATTTATCTGATATTTCATTTTCAAATTAATTAATGTTTATTATTATTAATTTTGAAATATTTTCTCTTTTTTTTTTTTTTTTTNTTTTTTTTTTTTTTTTTTTTTTTTGTTTGTTGTAATTTTCAGGTAATAATTTGACTTGTAATAGTGATCTTTCATGGATGTTTGAATTGAGAGATCTTGCTAAAGATTCAAATTTGAAAAAATCAATGTCAAATGTTACATGTTTTCTCGTTTATGAAGGAAAAAATATCAAGACAGCTAAGAATGATACAACAAACAGTACAACTTCAATGAACGAAACAAACATGGTAATATTTTTATTTAATAAATAAATTAAAATTAAATTAAACATTTAATTTATTAGTAATCTTGAAATAATTGACAATTAAAATGATAAATTATTGCAGATTGATGGTGGATTATTGATTGATGGACCAAAAAATGGTACAATAAAACAATTATGGGAATTGAAATTAGCTGATCTTCCAATTGTAAATACCATGAGAACAGATGTTAATGAATGGAAACAAAAAGAGACACAATCAACAACAACATCATCATCAGCCAAAGTACAAATACTCTTAGCTATTCAACTTATAACTTTATCAACAATCTTCATTTAAATTATTTAACGTATTTAAACAAAAAAGCAGTATTTATATTTTAATGTTCAAATATTTATCTGCTAAATAATCCCAGTTTAAAAAAAAAAAAAAATTACAAGATAAATTAACCCTCATGTGTCTTACAATTTCTCCAAGAAAAAAAAAAGACATTCTTTTTCTTTTGCTTTTGATACCACTTAAATTTAAGCTCATTATTTAAACTCAAAGATTACGATAAACATTTCAGTATAAATTATTGAATTTTGCTATACTTTTTTAAGATACAGTAATAAATAATTTATTATTTAATTATCTATTATTAAATAAAAATAGATAAAAAAAAATGAAAAATTAAAAAAAAAAAAGAACGAATAGAGTGAAAAAAACAAAAAAAATATTTGTTGTAAAAAAAAAAAAAAAACTCGATAGTCCTGATTACATTTAAGCTCAATGTTGTTAACGATAAGAATACTATAACTTTAATTTTTTCTCTATTCTAAAAAAAAAAAAGGACAATTTTTGCTATTTCTATTATCTCAAGAACAATTATGAATCAATATTGCAATATTATTTATTTCGAAATTCTGAATAAATTCGAAATAATAAAATCATTTAATGAAAAAGAAAAAAAAAAAAATGCAATAATTGTTATTCATTCTTGAGTTATTTAAAAAAAAAAAAAAAATGAAAGTAATAAAATAAAATAAAATAAATCTTGTGTTAATTGATTATCAATCCTTTGGATAATTTATATTTTTAATATTATTATTTATTTTTATTTCAAACTCATTATTTGAAAAATAGATTTTTGTTAAGGTCAGGTTTTTGTCTTCGCGTGACCATATTGTCTAGTTGGTCCACGCAATCCATAGGACACTTTAAATAATAATCAATATGACCTGTAAATATTTTATAAAATTCAAGGTTTATAAAAAAATAAAATAAAATAAAAAAAACAATAGCTGAATAAATTTTATGATCATTTGTCGTTGTGATTTTGTGTTGGTCATTTGGAAAAATATTAAATTCTAAAATAAGATAACATTAATTTTGTTAATTGATAAGCTAATTTATCTATAAAATACCTTATAAATTTAATATGTTGAACATATAGTTGTTTAGTTATTGTCATAAACGAGGGACAATTCTAATCTGCAATTTATCGGAAGCCAGTGGCATTGGACCGAATCGTGTATATCCGGAGGGTAATTTTGCGGATGATATTATTGAGAAAAATCATACAGTTGTGAACATGCACTATTGACAAACACTTCCTGAATATTATTGACAAAATATATAAATAAAACATAAACAATATTTCTATCATTTCGAATTGAAATTTTTTTTTTTTACAGTTGCTTATAAATCATTTTTTTATTTTTATTTTTGCACAAATAAAATATTTTATTATATTTTGTAAAATTATCAACAATATAATATGGATGATTTATCAAAAAAACGTCAAGTTTATAAATTATTGGCAATTGAATTAATAATTTTAGTTTTAATGGGTATTTTTATGAGTTACGAAACAAAAATTAAATCTTCAATTACATCAAATAATCATGATGTTAAATATGAAGAAAAAATTAAATATATACCTTCAAATATTTATCCAAGTAAGTAAATATATTTCAATTGAAAAATATTATTATTTTTCATTTTTGAATAACTTGATAAAAGAAAAAAAAAATAAAATGCGATACAATCAGTTGATGTATTTATAGAACGACATACAAATTGTTGAATAAAAAAAAAGGTCAAAAGTTCGTAAACAGTTTAACAAGTGTTGGTTTTAAAAAAAAATTTGATCTTTCATTTTCATTTTTAGTTAATATTATTGTGAAAGATGTGGAAGATGACGTTTGAAAAAATTCAAGCAATAATTTTATTATTTATTGAGGGTTTTTTAATTTGTGGTTTTTTATCAATTTTTGAATATTCACCAGAAGCCAATATTAATTTGCCATCTAATCATACTTGTAGGATTATAATATTTATAATAAGTTAATTAAATTTAAAATCAATGAAATTTATATACATATAAATATTTCTTAAAAGTATCAAGTATCAAGTTTGCTTGAATTGTTGATGATAAGTATCAAATGTTAAGATAATTCTGACGCATATTTTTAAGTATTTGAAATATAAAAATTTACGAGTGTTTAGTAGTACTTGTCATCATGCCAGACTGTTTTGTATATTCAATAAAAAAAAAAAAAAAAAATTACCAAACTTGGTGTCAAATTTTATTGTTTTATTTATTTATTTTTTAAAATAAAAATAAAAAAATTATTTTATAAAGCAATGAATTTATGGAAATTTTATTTCTCTACTGGTGTGAGTATTTGTAAGGGTACTCGTAAATTTTTATGACAAGGAAATAAATCAGTGGTTTTTCGAATAAAAAAAATAAATAAATAAAAAGAAAAAAAAATGAATATATATTTTTAAGAAATAATAATTGTAAATCACTTAATAATTTGTTATGTTTAAATTAATAATATTTTTTTTTTTCGTTTATCAATAGTGTATCAAGATGTTCATGTAATGATATGGATTGGATTTGGTTTTTTAATGACATTTCCAAAACGGTATGGACAAAGTGCACTTGGATTTACATTTTTAATAGGTGCAATATTAATACAAGTTGCAATGTTATTTGATGGTTTTATTAAAGTCACAAAAACAAAAAAAGCTCCATTATCACTTGTTGGGTAATATAATTTATAAATACAATGTTGTTGATATAGATAATTAAATGATAATAATATTTATATGTTTATTAGTTTATTAAATGCTGATGTTGCTGTTGCCGCACCACTTATTTCAATGGGTGCATTACTTGGAAAAACAACATATATGCAATTAATATTTATGGGTATTATTGAGCTTGCTGTTTTCACAATTAACAAACACATTGGCGAAGAATATTTTATGGTAAAATTAAATTATCAATGCTATTAAATATTCATGTTGTTTAAATATATTTTTTTAACGTAAATATATAGGCTGTTGATGCAGGGGGAAGTATGTATGTTCATGCATTTGGAGCATATTTTGGTTTGGCAGTTAGTTTTGTTATTGGATTGAAAAATAAACCGACAGAAAATCCACTTGAAGGATCATCCTATCAGTCAGATATATTTGCAATGATTGGTAATTTTTTTTGAATTTATTTAATACTTGAAAAAGCTTACAGCAATTGACAATTTTATTTAAATGTTACTTGAACAATATAAAATCACCGAAGCCACTGAGATAAACTACAATAATTTTTTTATTCATCATGATATTGTATTGTTGTATTACTTAAATTTTTTTAATATTATTTTTTAAAGGAACTATATTTCTTTGGCTTTTTTGGCCATCATTCAACAGCGCATCACTACAGGGAGACGATCAACAACGTGCAATTATCAACACGCTACTTGGAATTTCGGCAAGTTGCGTGGTCTCATTCGCGGTTTCCGCTATAGTCTCAAATGAAAGTAAATTCAACATGGTACATATACAAAATTCAACGCTTGCTGGAGGCGTTGCCATCGGAACCGCAGCAAGTTCGTTATTTTATTTTTCATTCAAATATATTTTTAAAATAAATAAACTTCTTTTTTTTTAATATAACATAAACAGTACCACATTCCATCGTATCAATAATATATGTATACATCATTTTAAAAAGTATATATATTTTATTTGATTTCAGACATGATGTGTGAACCAGTTGGAGCCTTGGCAATTGGCTCTCTTGCTGGAGCATTGAGTGTTGTTGGCTACAAATATCTAAGTGTAATTAAAAATAAAATTGACAATAATATTTAAATGATAATCATTAAAATTATTTTCAGCCAATAATGCAAAATTGTTTAAAAATTCATGATACATGTGGTATTCACAATCTTCATGGTATGCCAGCAATAATGGCTGGTTTGTTTGGTGTTATTATGGCAGCTTTTGCTAATGAAAAAACTTACAATGAATCATTATATCAAGTATTTCCAGCAAGAGCACCAAGTTCATCAAATGAAAGACTTGCTGAATTACGTGATAGTTTAGGTATTGAACCTGGATTTGATAGATCCGCTGGACAACAAGCATTATTTCAATTTTTAGCTCTTTGTGTTACCTTGGCAAATGCAATTGTATCTGGATTAATAACTGGTAATAATAATTATTTACAATACATATTTATAAAAATAAAAATAATAATATATTCATCAGGTTTAATATTACGTAATGATGCTTGTGGATCATTGCCAGATAATGCAAGTTTTAATGATGAATTCAATTGGGAACTTGGTAAAGATGATGATACAACAGATGATAATTCATGTAAAACAATTGACAGAGCTACAAGTAGAATTGTTGAACAAGTATCAATGAGTCACATTTAATTTTTAAATAATTAATTCATTGTTATTGTTATCATTATTATATTATAATTATATTTAAAATTGTTTTTTTTTTTTTTTAAACAATTAAAGTGTATTTAGCATTAATACATGATTGATATTTTATGTATATAAAACATAAGAATTAAAAATTGTTAACAAATGTATTTGTTAATTTTATTTTAATAATTATTATTTCATTAAGGCATGTACAACAGCCTTGGCATTTAGTGTCTTGAGGTCAGTGTACGTTTGACCAGTGCCAACAAAAACAATTGGCTGACCAGTTATATATGTCATAGAAATTGCTGCGCCAACCTAATAATAACAAAAAATAATTATATATTACAATGACAATTTTAATAATATTAATGAAAATTTAAAGATAAATTTATTCAGAGTTTTAGTAGCATAATTTTTTTTGATAAACAGTATTAGACTTTAATTTTATTTGAAAAATGAAATTACCTTATCGTCAATTGTATCGAATTTTGTTAAAACAATTCCATCAATTGTACGAGGATTTGATGAGTTGCTGTAATCTTCAAGTGCACGATTGAACTTGACTAATTGATCAACAGCTTCATTGCCAACCAATGCTTCGCCAACAAACAGTACAAGATCAGGCTCATTGACTTTAATTAATTTAGCAAGTGCACGCATCAATGGTTCATTGTCTTGCATTCTACCAGCAGTATCAATCAATACAATATCAATTCTTGAATCTTTTGCAAAACGTATTGCTTCCATTGCAATACCAGCAGCATCTTTACCATAACCTTTTTCAAATAATTGTACCATTGTTTGATTACCATGTTTATCAGCTGGATGAAGAGCATTTAAATGACGTGTATGTGTACGTAATTGTTCAACAGCACCAGCACTGTATAACAATATTATTAATTAATATATAAATATATAAATTAATATTTTTTTTTTAATTTTATTACTTACCGAAATGTATCACAAGCAGCAATCAATACTCTAAAATTATTTTCAATAAGCCAAAAACAAATTTTAGCTAAATTTGTTGATTTACCAACACCATTAACACCACAAAATGACATAACATATGGTTTATTATTTTTTTTAGCTTCATATGCATCACGTAATATATCAACTCTACGTTTTGGTGATAATATTTGTACCAATGAATCTTCAAGTGTTGATTTAACTGTACTTGCAACACTTTGAAATGTTCCCAATATTTTACCTTCAAGTTTTGTACGTACACTATCACATAAACTTATTGATATATCTGATGCAACATTTTTAGCAATTAATAAATCTTTCATTTTTTCTAATGCTGGTTCTAAATCTTCGGATTTTAATGATTTACTACTAACCAAACCTTTTAAAACTGAAAACATACCACCACCAGATACTTTTTTTTTTTGTGATTCTTTTTTCATTACTGGTGTATCATTATGCATATAATCATCGTCATCATCATCAGAGTCACTTTCAACTTCTAAATCATGTATTTCACCTTTCATTTTACCAATCAACTGAAATTAAATTATTATTAATTATTTTAACTGTTAAATAAGTTTCAAAATAAAAAAGTTTTTCATTTGTATTTTTATATTTTTGTTTTTATAACTTACAGCAGTATTTGCTTGAATACGATCATCAGCATCAGATGGTTTATCTTTAGTTCTTTCAAGATTTGCAAGATCTTTATTGGTTCCACCAAATTCCCATACACGTGGTTCTTTACCAGTTTTTTCAGTTCTCGGACTTTTTCTACATCAAATAAATTCAATTAATTATATCAAAAGATTATTTAATAAATCATAAATGAACAAATCTTACGGGGTTTTGGTCTTTTTCTTTTGTACAGCTTTTAATTTTTCAGCCAATTTTAATTTATTTAATTGTATTAAATCCATTTCAGCATCACCATTACTGTCGAAGGTATCAGCATCTTTTTCACTTTTTGGACTTGCCGTTATTTTTGCTACAAAAGTCAATCATCAAATTAATTATTTATTAATCTTTAAAATAATCAACAATATAAACTTACAGTTATCTTCCATAATAGCTGGAGTCTTTTTCTTTTTTCCTAAAATAAATCATAATTAAAAATCAATGATAAACGGTTCTCTTAATTGGTTAATAAAAAAGTACCTTTTTTGTTATCATCTTTATCATCTTTTCTTTCAATCATACTGCCAACAGTTTTTTTTGATTTTGCACTTTCATCAAAAGTACGCATTTGTTTTGGCATTTTAGCTTGTTGTAAACCCCATTGTTCAGCTGATGTTAAAATATTTTTATAAGAATCATTAAAATTGTTATAATCATAAATCCATTGTTGATTTTTCAATTGATTTTTATATTTATCACGAAATTCTAAATGTACATCAGACAAAAGTTTATCAATATATGATAATTTTAATATTTTTTGATATGCCACAACAAAAACAAGATCAAATTCATTATCAAGTTTATATTGAAGACGAAGAGAGTCATGATCATAGCTCATAACACCAGTACGTTCCTGTTATTGAAAAAAAATAATAATTAACCAAATTATTGACACAAAAATATGAATAATTAAATTCGAAATATTAGAATAATAATCATTCATTTATAAATTAATTTAATTAGATAATTTACCTGGAGTATAACACTACGTATAAGTGCATTGACACTTGGTGTAAAAAGTTGTGATGTACTTTGAAAACACCATAGGGCAATACCACCCTTGCTAAATATTGTAAATAAATCCAACATATTTAATCTTTTCTTTTAACAAAAAATAATATATACCTATATATATCTATTTTATTTCTCTTCAACAATTCAATATATTAACTTTATTTTATTATAAATATATTTTATTTATAAAAACAAAAAAAAAAAAAACAAACAAACCAACAAGATTTATTTATGCTGTGTTATTACAAATAACCTTACAGCTGTTCTGAATTCATTTGTACCATATGTACACGTCATAATTCACCGGAAGTTGTCGGTTATTTTTGTGTCATATCATGGCTTAAATTTGTCATCTAGCGGATCAACATTGAACTCATTTAGGTAAGATTGATAAAAAAATTATCTACTTACCACCATAATAATGATAATAATAATAGAAACAACACAATATAAACAATATTATAGGATTTTTATATATATTTATAAAACAATTTAAAAAAAAAGAAAAACATCAACAATTATTGATTATTCTTATATAAATTAACAACCTTTGTATAAATTTCTCTAACCAAGAAGTACTTTTCTAATCATTGCACCACTAACAATTTCTTCTTCTCCATCTCTAGGCCCAATGCACTTGCTGCTACATAAATATTGCAACAATGGAAGACGATATTTACCACAAAAATCAACAAATTTAATATGTTCAACTCGATTATCAAAGAATACACCTGAAAAAATAGAAACATTTAATAGGTATATATTTTGTAATATTGTTTAGTGTGTAATTATATTACCTTGACATTTTGGATTGACACAGTGATGTCCACTGTTGAGATAATCAATGAGTGTCATTGGTAAATTGATAACAGTATAATCAATGTTATTTGTTTTAACAACACGAGCAGCAATTTCAAGTAATGATGGGGGACTGTGGGTCATATCTGACACAAATCTTACAACAAGTGGATTATCTCTGAGTGATAGCTAAAAATATCAAAATAATCATATGATTTATATTGATTATAATAATTTATATGTTAAATTTACCTCAGTAAGTTCTTTGAGTGCTATTATTTCAGTTGGTAATGTTCTCAATTGATTTTTATGTAATAATAATGATTTAAGATTTTTTAAATTAGCTATTGATTGTGGTAAGCTCTCCAGCATATTATCACAAAGTATTAGTGCTTGTAATGATGTTAATTTTCCAAGGCATGATGGTACATCAGTCAGCATGTTACCTCCCATTGACAGTACCTGAAGTTTATTCATTTTCCAAATGTCTTTTTTTATGTCAGTTATTCTATTACCACCAAGATACAAATATTTTAATCCAGCAATTTGTAATATTTGTTCTGGAAATTCAGTCAATCTGTTGCCACTGAGATTCAATTCTCGCAATGCTATTAAGTTGTCAAATGTTTTTGGTAAAGATTCATTTGTTAAACTATTGTGTTTGGCAATTAAACATGTTAATGGACAATCACCAATGTAAGCTGGTAGCTGAGTCAAGCTACAATTTGATATATCAAGTGTTTGAAGATTTGTAAATTTTGATATTAATGATGGAATCGTTGATATTCTATTTTGATGTAATAAAAGTGTTTCTATGTTTTTTATTTTTTTTGTTGAATCAATGAGATTATTTAACTGGCTATCATCTAGCATCAAGTAAGACAAGTCCAAAATTTTTGTTGATGAATCTGAATCACTTGAGTCTGATGTGTAATTTTCCATTTTGTTTTATTATTTTTTTTTTTTTATTAAAAAAAAGAAGAGTTGTTTTACAACGAGCTGTTTATCACGAGCAATATAAAAAAAATTGTAAATAAATTTTTAATTCTATTTTTTATTTATATATTTATTTTATTGAAAAAAAAAAAAAAA
>MKYW01000145.1:41008-55419 GCA_015776835.1 Aphidius ervi | reverse complement strand
GATCACATAAATCTTAAACTTCAATTTTAAACTTTAATGCGCATGATCATGCACATGCGTATGTCATGCAAAATTGAGGAGAGAGCAGTGGCGTCGAAACAAATAATCCTTAAAAAATGAGAATTAAAACATAGCGATACAGCTCCTTATGTCCTACGCTGTTGCAATCTGACTTTTTGCCGACTGCGCATTCAACTGCGCATGCACAAAAATAAACAGGAAAAAAAATAAACACCCAAAAGAAAGCACCTAATGAAAGAAAGCAGCCATTAGGTGCTTCCTTATGGGTGTTTATTTTTTTTCACTTTAATGCGCATGATCATGCACATGCGTATGTCATGCAAAAGTGAGGAGAGAGCAGTGGCGTCGAAACAAATAATTCTTATTTTTTACGAATTATTTGTTCGACGCCACTGTGCTCTCCTCAAGTTTGCATGACAGACGCATATGCATGATCATGCGCATGGAAGTGAAAAAAAATAAATACACAAAAGAAAGCACCTATTTTTTCGGATCTTCAAGATGGCGGCGATTTAGCTCAGCAATTTAGATAGGCACTGATTTCCGCCATCTTGAAGATCCGAAAAAATGAGAGTTTCTGAACGGACCCCAGAAAGTCCCATTTTTTCGGATCTTCAAGATGGCGGACATCAGTGCCCATCTAAATTGCTGGGCTGAATCCCCGCTATTTTGAAGATCCGAAAAAATGAGACTTTCTGAATGGACCCCTGAGTTCATGAAAGAAAACAGCTAGCTATTGCTATTTGGCTTTAGGGAAGGTTAGGTATGGGCTATTTACGTTTTTTACGTAAATTACATGTAATGTGAATAACTAAAAAAATCGACCATTTACCTGCATTTACCCAACACTGCTCAGGTCTGCTCGCCGCTCGGGTACATAGATACTACCAAGTACCACTACTACACCACTTTGACTTATATATATACGTCGAACTCAACGAAATTTAACCACTTTCATTTCCGTTCGTTTTTCCATCTAAAAATTCTTGTTTTTGATTAGAAAATAAATATTACAAAATTTATAATTAATTTACAGTCAATATAAAAAAAATTTTACAGCAACATTTTTACATCAAGTTTTAATTATGAAGTGGTTTACAGGAAGTATAAATGATGCAGTGGCAACGTCAAAATCAAGAAAAGCTGTTTTTGTCGTTTTCGTTGCAGGTTTGTTGCCATGACAGATTATGTCAATTATTAAATATTTAATTTTCATATTTAATATTCATCATCACTATAACTTATTTTATAATATATTTTTTGAATTTCTTCATCACTTAAAATAAATGAAAAATTTACATTGGTGATAAAAGTTTTTATTAGCATTTTATTTTCTTTTATTGAATTATGTTAGTTGGCAGTGATAACTTTAATGATTATTCATAGTTTATTTTTAAATAGCAAAATACTTGCTCATACATATTTAATTTTTTCAATATTTCATTTTTTTTTTCAGGTCAAAATGAAGCATCACTTGAGGTAGCCAAGGTTATTGATTCTTCAGAAATATCAACAAGATTAGAGCAAGATGATTTTGTTTCTGTCAAACTTGACAGTGACAGTGAATCTTACAATTTTTTTTCACAAATTTGTATCCTTTTAAAAAACATCAATGAGTTTATTTAAGATATTTTTTTTTCTTTTAAATTATGAATTTTTTCTTATACATTTATTATTAGACAAAGTTGTACCTGTACCATCATTATTTTTCATTGGTACCAATGGAGCTCCAATGGAAATTGTTGCCGATGATATGACTGTATCAAATTTACAAATGAAAATAGATTCTGTTTTGAATAGGGTTGAAAAAGCCAAAAACACATCAAATGATTTTATCAAAGCTGAACAGGATTCAACTGTCGGAAATATTCCAGGTCCATCAACAGCTGTAGTTTCTACTTCACAAAATAACCTGTCAACCAAAACAAGTGACACAGAAGCATCAAGTAAATTACAAGAACAGGTAAAGTATATTTAGTTAATTAATGAAAATCATTTAACAATGAATATAAAATTATTATTATTATTATTATTAATTATTTTTAGGATAAAATTGAACGTGCAAGAAAATTGATTGAACTTCAACGACAACAAAAAGCAGAAAAAGAAAAAGAAGAAGAAAAACGTCGTGAATTAGAACGTAGAAAATCAGGAAGAGATGTACAAATTGCTCGACAAAAACAACAAGAATTAGAAATCGCAATTGCACTTGAAGAAAGAGCTAAAGAAAAAGCTCAAGAATTTGCAGCAAAAGAAAGAGTAAGACAACAAATTGCTCAAGATAAATTGGAGCGAAAGCAGAGAGAACAAGCTTTGGTATTTTTTTAAAATTTATATTTATAAAAATAAGCTTTATTTTTGTCAAAAATAATCATTGAATGTAATTTACTTAATAGCAAAAACAAGCAAATCAACAACAATCACAAGAAAAAACTAACAATGACGTGCCAATTGTTGCTGATGGAATGACAAGAATTCAATTTCGACTTCCATCTGGTAATTCACATCTTGGTAAATTTGAATCGACAACTACACTACGTGAATTACGTACTTTCGTTACAACCAATATTGAATTGCCATTCAAACGTTTTACAATGTCAACGTCATTTCCACGAAGGGATTTAAGTGCTGAAGATGATAGTAAAACTCTTACAGATCTTGAACTTGTACCAACTGCTGTTGTACTTATTATTCCACTAAAAAATGTAATTATCAAAAAATTATCTCAATTTTTTTTTTTTTTTACTGGATAATTAACAGGTGAATTGTTTTACAGACGACATCAATTGTTACATCAAGCCAAGGTGTTGGATTTTTATCTCGATTAATGTGGGCTGTATTTACTCCAGTTATTTCAGTCTATGCATATTTATCAAGTTATTTTACTGGTGCTCCAGTTGGAGATTCCAATAGACCACAAGACGATCAAGATGAAGGATCATCCTCAAATTCACAAAATCGTGATCAATCATTTGGGTAAAACATCATATCAATCTTAATCATGTCAATATTTTCTTTTTATTTATTTTTTTATTTTTTTGAATAGAAATCTACGTCGAACGAATTCAGCAGGCGGTGGTAATATTCATCGACTTCATTCTGGAAGTGACAATGACAATGATGAAAATAACACTTGGAATGGTAATTCAACCCAACAAATGTAATGAAAGAAAAAAAAAAAAACGATAATAATAAGAATAATAATGTAAAACAATGCACAGTAGTGTATTTAATTAATTATTTTTTTTGTTTTGGAGTAATAAATCATATAATTTTCTCTGCATATTAATTTAAAATCAAATTAATTTATATAAAGATGGAAAAAATAAAAATAAACAATGGAATTTTGGGATATAAAATATTAAAGTTTTAAAAAAAAAAATAGGATAATGAAAAAATAAAATGTTAATTTAATGACTAAAATAAGTTATCCTGTTGTAATTATAATAAATTAAAAACGATATAGTATAAAAATAAATTTCTTCATTATATGAAAAAATAAAAAGGATTATTTTATTTTTTGATAAATTTATGTTTGACAAGTGACGATAGTAATTATAAGAATTTAAAAATGAAATAATTAGATTTGTTGATTTGAAACTTTTGACACTTTTTCGTGGCCAGATGGATAGTTTTTGAGAATTGTCAATTAATAGATAATTTCATTGGTGATGTTAAATGTAAAACTTTTGGTGATCATTAGATGTTCCTGTGTTGGGACTCGTTACCACGTGTATTGCCAAGAAACGCCCAGCATCATTTGTCATTGGTCCAGATAAATAGTACGTCATCAGCACGTGGTTATTATTGTCAACGCCTCTTTAAATTTTTTAGATGATTCTTCAACTTTCGTAGCCAAAAATGTAAAAAATAAAATAACATTATTGGGGCTGAGCTCCACCCTTAGTTTCATTAGTCTTTAGTCTTTCTGGGACCAAGTCTTTCTCGAGAAAGAAAAATTAGTTTTTTTATCTTTCAAATAGCTATATAGATCAAGTGCAAAATTGTGAAGTGTATTAATTTTCAAGTATATAATATTTATCTATTTATTTAGTGTTAATAATATATTTTTATTTATCGTGAAAATTTTAATTTAAACAATGGCTGATAAAAAGTGTGAAAAAGTGGATAATTCGAATTTGATGAAATTTAGTATTGAAAGATTGTTGGCGCCAAATCGAAAAATAAATCAAGATGAAGATAAAATTATTATTGGTAAAAATTTATATCAATTTCTCAAGAGATTACACCACATTAAAACATGATAACTTTAAAGTTTTGAAGAATTCCAAATGAAATACAAAAATGTTACCGAAATATGATTTCGACGGAAAAAAAATTTAATAGTAAAAATGAGAATATATTGTACTACTCAGTCAATTAAAAAACTTCAATTTGTTAGTAAAAAAATAAAAGAGGGCCAATAAAATTAATTTAAATAATTCCTAGTTTTTCTCTTTAAAAAATATTTACTGACTAAAATATGAAGCACAATTCTGTCGTATTTTTTTCTATTAATATCTTATAAATTTTTCTAAAATCTGTAATTTAAAAAAAAGAAAATAGTTTTACGTAAGAATTTACAAATTTAACATTTTCTAAATGAAAAAATAAGACTAAATGTTTTTTAGAAGTTAATTTAACATTTAAAATGCTAATATCTAAAACTCAAAAAATGTTAAACAATCAATATTTAAAAAAATTGTCAAATAAACATTTTTCTCATTAGTATATTTATTTTTTAATCTTTATTTCTGTGTTAAAACAAAGTAAAAGTTCAAATTCAAGTCTCCACATTTTTGTTTAATTATTATTTAACAATTAAAACTGTTAAAAATTTTACAATTAATTTTCAACAATTCTATATTTTTTCAAACTCAAAGTCAAACAAATATATCAACAAAAAAAAAAAATATATAATAATTTTAAAATTTTAATATCATATATATAATTATTTAATATATAACTCACTACAAATATTTTATCAAAACTTTGTTATACATTGTAACTCAAACTCAATGATAAGAAAAATAAGTCAATTCACATATTTATAAAACGAAATAATTAAAAAAAAAAATATTTTCAGATTACAAAAGAGACACAAGTATGATAGCAATACCTGACTCATCAATGTCATCAGAGGATACTGATAAGCTTGAAGAGTTAGATGTAATTTGTTCAATAACACCAGAATCAGAAATAAGTTACGGTAAGAATAAATATATTTAAAATGATAATAATCAAAACAACTAAATTAATTTATTTATATTTTGATAATTTATTATTCATTTTAATATTGCATATATTCAATCCCTTTGTAGAGACAAACGGCTGTTCAAGTGTATATATATAATATATTATAAGAAACTTGCTTGAATTACTTTGGCCCTAGCGAGTTTGATCCATTGCTTCCTGCTACTTTCCCGCCCACTTAATGTTTTTAGTTTTACATATATGTATACTATTTTATTTATCTACCATTCATTTTACCATAGATTTTTATGCAAAATAACTATATCACATTATTACTAATTTTTATTCAAATTAAAAATCTTGATAATTAAATTTATCAGCAATTTATCTCAAAAGAAATAGAAAATATATGTAGTTTATATTTTGTTTATTTATAAACTTGTAATAAATATGATTATTAATTTATTATGATCATGACATACGTTAATTTAACAAGAAAATTAAAATCTTGTTTTGACACAGTGTGTAGTAGATGAATTTCAAATATACTTTAATTAGTCAAGGTACACACTCTGTTTCACATCATTTATAAAGATCTTTGTTTTTTTTTGTCGTATTTTATATGATGATAATTTTGATTTTGAAATAGAAACATACTGTAAATTAAGCAAGAAATATTGTATTTGTCGTGCGTGTATAATCAATCTTACTTGTTGGCAAACTGTGACGATATTAATCAACTAATAATTAGGAGACAAGTACAGTGAATAGCTCAAAGCAATTAGGTAAACTAGAAGGCGTGGTTATATCTATTTTTAAAAACCTCAAATTCTATATTCTAGAATTTCCTCGTATGTGTTAATTTTACTCTGCAACATGTATATTTCTTGATAAAAAAGAAAAAAATCTTTAATATACAATAATGTTAAATAAAATATTAAAAACTGATTGATTTAAATGCCAGTGTGTTTGGTGATCCATTCTCGATAAGCTGAAATTTCAGTGTAAACACCTGGCCAACCTGGTTGTGCACATCCACGTCCCCAAGATGCAATTCCAACTAAACGATTATCAAGCACAAGTGGACCCCCAGAATCACCTGTACAAGCATCCTTACCACCATCAGCATAACCAGCACATATTTGTTTTTCTGGTATACCACCAGTACTTTTATAATAATCAAAACACTTTTCTTTATTAATAATTGGTACATCAACTATTTGTAAATTTACTGGTAAACCATTTTCTGTATAACCCCATCCACTTATTATTGCATTAGCACCTTCTGGTGCAATTTCATTTTCATCAAAAAGTATAATTGATTTACGTGTATTGTCAAATATAAATTTTTCATTTACACGAACAACTGCAATGTCATTGACCGGATGACGCCAAATATCTAAACCATGATATTCATGTCTAACAATATCAGCAACAGTATGAATTGTTCCACTTTCATTGTGATATGTACTACCAGATCTTATTGTATAAACTTCAAAATCATTGCTTACAATATTATTGAGACAATGGCTTGCTGTTATAATCCAGCTTTCTGATATTATACTTCCTCCACAATAAAATTTTCCACTTTTGTAGATACTCACTTGATAAGGAACTTGATCAATTGTCGTTGGTCTACCACCATATATTTTAACATCAGAATGTAGATATTTATTTATGCCATTTAGGTTTGATGGATGTCCTAAAATTTTTAAACAATAAAATTAAAAATATACATATCTTCATTTGGTGATGTATAGCTATTTACCTATTGCAGTGGCAATTATGCTCAGAAAAATTATTGACAGTGACATTATACTGCTGTCGATATCTTGCTTAAACTGATTAGATTTTATTTTTATATTATTTATTATCATTAATTCATTATCTTATCCATTTACACGTAACCCAAATTGGCTGTATATTTTATTCGGTATACATTTTAGAGATTTTATAAAGATAAAATATTTCAATAAACGAAAATTTTTATTATATACATGTATTTATTCAATCAAAGAAAAGAAAAAAAACAGACAATATAGAGAAAATAAGATATTTAATTGAATAAGAAATTTTTAAACTTGGAAAGACAGTTTTAAAAAAAATAATGTAAAATCAAAAGAAAATTGTCAAATCTATTTTGTATTTTCACGAAAAAAAATATTTAAATTTAAAATTTCGGACAAATGTTAATCACGCTATCACAATATTTTTCAGTCATTTAATCTGTGTATTTCGATAAGCTATATATATATATAAATTTACAAAGTAAATAATAAATATATAAAAATAAGATATATTAAATTAAAAATAGCTGAGCAATTAATGTAAAAAATAACAAAAATTATAAGCTCAATTATTGCAAGTGTTTGAAATTTAATTATCAAAACAAGATACTCAACAAGTCATATCTTCATTAACTCGTTTTCATGTTATTACAACTTGAAGCGAGAATTAAAAAGGAGAAAAAAAAAAACAAATAAATAAAGACTTATTTTAGTGTCCCATAAATTGTGTGTGCAGAAGAGAAAACGACAGTGCGGTACGATTTTAGCCAGTGTATACACGCCCATCTAGTTGTGAGATAAAAAAAATAAATAAAATAAAAAGAGGCTGAGAAAAACGCGACAATTACGTCGCCATCTGACAATTAGTAGATTGTAAACGCTTCTCTGTGGGCTACGAATAGTTTTTCGGGATATTTATTGCGTCGGCCATCAGGAATTTTCACTCAACGACTTTGTCATTCCAACAATGGCAAATTGCATTGTACAACAAAGAAATAAATATTTATCTAAATAAATTCAAGGACTATTTAAATGTACCATTTGATGACAATTAATTTTTTCATTGTTGTAGATATATGTAGAAAATAAAAATAAATAAGAAAAAAAAATATATATATATACATATATATAATTGTCGTTTGTCAAAATATTTGAATGGAAAATTGGTTGAAGATTGAGGATAAGTGAGTTCTCTTGGTCTATGTATCATCATGTGTTTTCAAGTGAAACGAAAAAGTCTCTCTTCCCTTTAGCAAATGATTAATGAGCGGATAATTAGAAGATGATACTCGTCGCTTAGATGTCTTTTCTCTACTCTTTTTTCTTTTTCTTTTTTCTTTTTCTTGAACGTACTAAAAGGGGCACTTGAAACATTTCTCATGATGTGAGGCTTTTGTGGCGAGACACACGTCGTGTAACCCGTGTAACTCTTGCACGGGGATAAATATAAATATAAACAACTACCTACTTAAATGTAAGAAATAAATTATATAAAAAAACGAAAAAAAAAATTAACATCAAGAGTAATAATTACAGTGGAACATATTCAAGTGGTAATTGGCTGTTTTTTATTTATTTTTTTTTCTTTTTATAATTTTTATTGTTAAAAATTTATCTTCTAATTTAATTGACAATTATTTATGTAAATTATTAAAGTTTCAATTATGAAAAAAATATATAAGAATCGAGGGGGAAGTCACTCCAAAATTTAATGTACACCAGATTACAGATTACCGGTAATCATGTAATCTTTCTAATGATTACACAAGAATGTAATCACAAAGAATCCCAGTAATCTTTTATGATTACACTTGAAATTCAAAGATTTCAAATAGATTACATGAGATTATTGAAGATTACGCAAGATTACTCACGACCACACAATATTGATATTTAAGAAAGTGGGAAGTCATTCCAAAATTTAGTGTACACCAGATTACAGATTACCTGTAATCATGCAATATTCCTATAGGAATTATAATGATTACACAAGATTACCTTTTTTTTTTTTTGTAATCACAAAGATTCCCTGTAATCTTTTATGATTACACTTAAAATTCAAAGAAGAAAAAAAAAAAATAATGAAAAACGAATAAAGAAAAAAAAAATTAGTATACTATACATGTGCATGTATACACGCGCATGCGCGATCTGAAAACAGAGATGGGAAGATTACTGAGATTTTCTGTAATCATATCAAGATTACAAGAAATTTTCGCAGATTACAGATATACGACGTAAGATTACTGGTGATTACATAAAATTTTTAAAGATTATTGATGATTATAAAAGATTACAAGAGTACTTTAGATTACATCGATTACACGATTTTTCCGTAATCATTTCTGTAAGATTAGAAGAGATTATTGAAGATTCTTCTCCCGATGTACACCAGATTACACAAGTGACTTCCCCCTCGGAAAAATTATTTATTCCGATCATCTCCGACCTTTTCCAATTCTTGTAATGATAAATATTAAACATTTTTTTTTTTTCGTCATAATGATAATTGATTGGAAAAAAGTTTTCACTGACCACACCATGCATGCATGACTACGACTTGACTCGCGAGTCGACTACGAGCCGAGTGGCACCTTGACTTCGTGCACAATGAATGGCCCTCGAATTTTTCAGTAACACGAAATTCCTTAAATAAATTTTTTTAAAACTGATTTTTTTTTTTATTACAGAAGCTTGTACAAGTAGCAGCGGAGTAAATTCCGTAATTGACGGCAATGATAAAGACGAGAGAAGTTCCAGTGTGACCAGCGACGAGGACAGAAAAAAACGACCTCGTACTGCTTTTACAGCATCACAAATAAAATCACTTGAAGCAGAATTTGAAAAAAATAAATATCTTAGTGTTGCAAAACGATTGCAATTAAGCAAAAGTCTCAAGTTAACAGAAACCCAGGTAAAATTTTTTTGTTAAATAACATCTTTGAAATATTTATATGCGCTAAAAATCATCAAGTAAATATAAAAGAAGCAAAAAATCTAGACTGTCATAATGGCGACAGTCCCAGAGGAAGGTGTCTAGCCTGCACATGATGCGATTTATATTCTAATTATTTGGCGCCAATAAAAACCACCATAAACGTACCATAGAAAAAAAAAAATATCAACAATTGATTGATTATAATTATCATTTTTAAACGCAAGATAAATAATGTTAAAGCATTAACTCGTGTGAAAATTTTTGTATAAAAAAAAAAAAGTCTGTAAGACATTAATGTCATTTTCCTTGTTTATTATTTTCTTTGGTCTTTTAAATATAATCATGTAAAATTATGGAAAACGTATGCCAAGAAATAAAATAATTTAATTAAATTTAATTAACTTGAGGAAGTCATTGAAAGTAATGTCTCAGCTGGTCTTCGAGTCGCGATTGATATTAAAAAAAAAAAAAATATGTTAGTGTCCTGTTTCCGCAATATTAAAATACAACACCTGATCAACTATTTAAAATGTATATATTTATATTTTTTTTAAATATAGATATATATATATTTAAGAACTTTTAGGGATACAACAGGTCACGGGATCAAGTTGGATACTTTTCGATGATTTATGGGCATGTTGAGCACATATGTAGGCGCCAACTTATGGCGCCGTATACTCTTTTTCTTTTATTTTTTCTTTGGGGTCGACAACCAATTAGCACCTTGCACCCTCTGTTCAATTTGACCNAAAAAAAAAACAATAAATAAAAACTAAAATCAAGGATTAAATTTAAAGACAATCGTGGTTTTTTTTTTTTATTTTTCTATTATTAAATATATTGCATTAATGTTTATAATAATATTATTTAAAAAAAATATTCAAGTGTGAAATTTAGCATATTAATAAAATTGTAAATAATTTAAATTTGTTGAGATAATTATTGAAGCTATGAATTTAAAATTGTTATTGAATTTGGCAGAGAGTTGTGTTGCCACTTTGAAAATGAAAAAAAAAAAAAAAGATACATTGCAAGTATATAAAATGATTCATGTGAATATAAGCACGCGGCGGAAGATGCAAGTCGTATTTTGGAGATATTAATGTTCTAACATTTCTTCGAGTTAACGAGCCACTTATTACGACTCTTTATTTTCGTTTAAATATTATTTATTTATTTTCATAATATTTATCATCAAACAATTAAATATTAAAAATAGAAAATAATATATATTTTTTATGGGTGGTAAAATTATTCCTTTTTGTTAAAGAAGTATAAGTTTAAATATTTTTAAATAATTTATTTTGTTATTACTATTATATTGAAAAATTAATTGAAAAATGTTTATTAATGCTTAATTTTTTATTCTTTTATTTTCATATAGATAAAAATTTGGTTTCAAAATAGAAGAACAAAATGGAAACGAAAATATACAAATGATGTTGAATTACTTGCTCAACAGTACTATTCAAGTCTTGGAATTCCAGCACCAAGACCAATATTCGTTGGTGATCGTTTGTGGTAAGTTGATTGCTAAAAAAAAAAAACCCTTTTTCCTTGAAAGAAAATAATACAACTCCTTATTGATATAGGTTCTTCAACTGTCCGGGACAATCACAATCAACAACGCCTCCAATTTTACCACCACACATAGGTCCACATATGTCACTACCACCAGGTTTACCAATGATTCAGCCATTACCAAGCAATCTTTCAACAGGAACTCAAAATGCAATTTTCCGAAACATATCACCGAGCCATGAGATTCATCATCTCACTCAACAACTTGACTTTCGAAGGCAAGACATATGAATGATGATTAAGATAAATTAATTCGTAATCAATCATCATTCAACATAAAGCAGCTAATTTTAGCTAACATAAATAAAATCAAAGATTAATTTATCAATCATTATTAAATATTTTATTTTAATCTTCACATGACAAAATTTAATGAAAAACAAAACAAAAAAAAGACTAAAAATAAGTGTTTAAATAAACCAAATAAAAAAAAAATTAATTTGGTGAACGTAGCCTATTAACTCCTAATATTTTTTTATCATGAGCTTCTTGATTTTGAATTATTTTAGCATATTTTTCATTGTCATGAAGATCATCTTCTTCAAGCATTTCTTGCATTCTTCTCTTGTATCTAAAAATATTATATCAACATTATTATTATTGTAAAAATTAATGTTTTTTTTTTGTCATTTAATTGACTTACATTTCACTATCTGGATTATTTTCCTGATTTCTACATTTATCGAGTTTTTTTTCCAAAGCTTTGACAATTTCTTTGCTTGGTATATCAGAGCCTTTGGCCATTGTTCTAATTTCTATAAACAAATATTATATAATTACATTATAATGACATTTCTTTACGTAAAGTTAATTTGTAATTGTTTTGATAATACTTACTTCGAACTGCTTCAATAATACCAGCCAATTGATCTCTTGAAAAAAGTATCTCAGTAACATAACTATCTAAATTTGCTTCGAGTTTTGATGCAGCATGTAGTACAGCTGCAAGTGCTATTTGACTTGGTGCATATAATAAAACACTGTCTGTTAAAAAAATTTTTTCCAAAAAATCATCAATATTTGGTCTAAGGGATTCTGGTTTTTCTAGTGAACTGTAACGTGTCTGGAAAAGAATAAATTATTTTTCGTATTGTAATCAAATTATTATATATTTTTTTTTAACATAAAATATTCAATTATTTTACCTTGATGTCAATCATTAATCCTTCAACTGGTCTAAATGGATTATGAACAGTTAAATTATAATTGAGATGTTGCATTAGTAATAATTCATTGTTCAATACAATATCTGATGCTTTTTCACGATCACCTTTGACATTTGCAACAAATTGTGATATTGAAACATTAAACTCTTCAACCTAATTAACAGAAGTGAAAATTAATTAATTAATTGTATTACAATAATGCCTTTTATTATTAAATAGTTTTTCAAATATTTAACAATGCCCACACTTTTTGGAGCAATTAAAATTTAAAAATGCCAGTATTTGTTAAAAATTTTGAAGTAATAATTCATATATTGTATCGATTATAATTTCAATGTTGTAAACTTGTATTTAAATTTTCAATTTTTAACTTAACAAGCACTGTTAAAATTGCAATAGGTATTTTTGGTAAGTTGTTTTTTGTTTTTTTTTAGAACTAAAAATACTGTAAAAATTGAATATAATTTTCATCAAACATTAATCAATTGAATAAACACTTTTTATACTGAAAAATAAATGCAATTTTTACAGTGTATACAATTTTTTTTAGTGTTTTTATTATGAAAAATTAAAAAAGTGTTGCAACTTACTTTACATGCTAAATAAACACATGTTACTAAAATTTCTTTTGGATGATAATCCATAACGCTATTTCTCAAATAAAAACGTTTAAAATAATGTAATGCTGTGGCAATTGTTGCTTTTGGCATAACTGGCATAAATCTTTTACAGAAATCTCGTAATTGAAGTTCATAAAATCTCAGTAATGTTCTTTCTTCAAGATTTGTTAAAAAAAATTGTTCTCGTTGTTCTGGCTGTCAAATAAATAATGTATAATTATTATATTGTTATACTAATAATTGACAACAACTAAAGTATATTTTATTATTGAAAACATTACTTACTGTCATATCAGCACCATATTTTTCAATAAAATTTGCATTTGTTTTTTCTCGTAAATGCATAAGATCACTTTCATCAGCAAAAATCCAATATTTTTTTTGTGAACTTGTGGGAAACATTTTGGCTTCTAATAATCACAAAATACAATTAAATTGTCGAAGTTAATTATATGTTTTTGTTTTATAAACAATAACAACTCTACGATTACGATTATATTTTTTTTCTAACCAAAAAAACACGTGAAACGACAACACAAAAACAAATGTATACTTGTAACATGGAGGTCTACATGGAGGTCAATGGAGGTAGACCTCCATGACTTGTAAATATTCTTGTAGATGACACTGGTAGGTCATTTCAAAATAATCAGCTGCCTCTATTAAACAGAATGTAAAAAATATTATCAGCGGTCGACTCGAGATTTTCTTTTGAATTATTCATGGAGGTCCATGATTGCGGGTGTTGCGGGGCGCTTCTGACGTCACAGACAAAACTGAAATCGGGCTACACTGTAAAAAAATAAAGTGAAAAGCGCCTGCGCCCCGTATACAATATATGGGACTGCGGGTATGTGTGTGTGTTTGAACATGCCATACGTTGCCACATCTAATTTTTGTAAAGTTTATAATTAATTTCTCATTAATTGACCGATCAACATATGAAAATTTTTCGCGCAATTAATAAAACTCGGTTTCTAGTATATGTGTGATTTTTTTCAAGACTTTTTCATCATTTTTTCTATCCGAAAAAAATGGTTGAAATCTCCATAAGAGCCAATGTTAAATATTATTTTCAATAATTAATTACAAAAAATTTAAC
>MKYW01000145.1:7208-39469 GCA_015776835.1 Aphidius ervi | reverse complement strand
CGATCAACATATGAAAATTTTTCGCGCAATTAATAAAACTCGGTTTCTAGTATATGTGTGATTTTTTTCAAGACTTTTTCATCATTTTTTCTATCCGAAAAAAATGGTTGAAATCTCCATAAGAGCCAATGTTAAATATTATTTTCAATAATTAATTACAAAAAATTTAACCGATCAACATAAGAAAATAATTATACCGTTGTATTCAGAATGAAAAGATCTACTTGTGTACAAAATTTCAGAACATTCTCATTATATTTAAAAAAAAAAAGAGTAATTTCTGCATAACCTCCTTAAATCAGTCAACTTTATTTCACTATCGAAAAATCTGAAAAAATTCTACCGAATAAAGAATTATTCTAGCTAGCGATTGAAAAAAAAATTAGCGAAATCGAGTAGAGGGAACCCGTAATAATAATAATAATAATAATAATAATAATAATAATAATAATTTTTCTCAATAAATAANAAACATGCGCAATCGTTTAAAACCGTCAGCTGACTTGTTCATTGACGGCTAGCGATTGTGTTTGTGAATATTGTCATATTGAATAATTACGTTTGTTTGGTTAAAACAGATATATAAAAAAGTTGAACATAAAAGTATTTAAACTAGTAGAAATTAAATTTTAAAAATGCTTGCAACTATTGGAAAAAAGTGTAGTTCAACGGTATGTATACCCAAGTTAATAATATTAATTTGATTTAACAATAAAACATAACCTAAACTTATGTAATTCAAATAAATTACATATATTACAAGTATTTGTTGTTAAAAAAATGTAAATGTAAATTGTCTCTTGACAGGTTCTCAAGAACATCAGACAGCTGCATGTATCAGCAAGTCGATCATCTGATCATCTATTTGTCGTAAGTTGAAAAAACAAAACATTATCAATAATAACAAAACAAAAACAAACAAACAACAAGTATAAAAAAATAGTAATTATTTATTTAAATACAATAGCACAGAGATAGTGAACAGGATAATCCAAATATTCCATTTGATTTTAATGATGCCAATAAAAAAAGAATTGAAGCAATACTTGCAATATATCCAGAAGGACATAAACGAGGAGCAATGATGCCACTACTAGATTTGGCACAACGTCAACATGGATGGTTGCCTATTTCTGCAATGCACAAAGTTGCTGAAATAATTGGTGTTTCAAATATGAGAGTATATGAAGTTGCAACATTTTATACAATGTTTAATAGAAGACCAATGGGTAAATATCATGTACAAATTTGTACATGTACACCATGCTGGCTACGAGATTCTGATTCAATTCTTAAAGCTGTTGAAGAAGCAACAAATTGTAAAGTGGGTGGTACATCTGATGATAAATTATTTACTATATCTGAAGTTGAGTGCCTTGGTGCATGTGCAAATGCACCTATGCTTCAAGTCAATGATGATTACTACGTAAGATATTTATTATTTATATTTAAATTAATAAACTATCAATAACTAATGAAAAATTTATTAATTAATAATTATAGGAAGATTTGACTGCTGATACAACTAAAGCTATTATTAGTAAATTAAAATCTGGTGATAGACCAACACCTGGTCCACAGACAAAAACTCGTTTTGCTGCTGATCCATCTGGTGGCTTAACATCACTAACAGCACCACCACCTGGACCTGGTGAAGGTGTCAGAAGTGATTTATAAAAATATACAAAATTATCATCGTTAAATTTGCGATTTGAACATATTAGTCGTCTTATTTAAACTTGTTTATTCAAAATTAAAATCGTATAAATTTTCAAAACTATTGAAAATTAATTATACTCTATTATATTTGAAATAATAATAATGGCTTTTTCATTTTTAACATTTACCCACGAGTATATACTACATATATGTCATTAAAAAAGAAAATACTTTTTATTTTTTCTTGAATATATTTTAAAAAGTGTTTCATTAAAATAAATTTTTTCATTTTCTTATTTTTATTTTTTAATGATTCACAAGCGATCGTAAGGCTTCAGATTTTTTTTCTCTTTTTTCAACTTCATTAATTAAAATTTTTATTATTTTACAAAAGCATATGATGTTATATTTTTTAAATTAGAAAAAAAAGAAAAAAAATTATTAAATGAAAAAGCAAGAATATTTAGGTCATAAATGCATTTTCGTTCAGCCATAACAAACGTTTGACATGAGAGCTTTTATCAGGGTGGGGTTTAATTTTCCTTCCAGGCAACTTGATAACTTGCGCTTGCGCCTGTGGTAAACACCCAAATGTGTGTGATGATGTTGATAGTTCATTCAATGTCCTTAAATACATATTAACTCTTTATACTCACGCAATTACAAAATATCTATTTCAATCTTATAATTATTTTCTCCAAAATTTTAATGACACCAAGTATCTCGTAATAAAATCATTTAGAAAAATTTAAATTCATTATTATCATAAATTTAATATATCATTTTAATTTAAAAATTTAAAATACTTACTCAATTTATTTCACTTTTTAATTTAAATTGTATATCAAGTTACTAATTTAATTTAGTTCATTTTTTTTCATTTCTTAATTTATTTGTAAAAAAGAGAAAATAGTCTTTTAAACGTTAATCATTGCAATTATTTCCTGATGATATTCGAAAAAGAAAAAAAAAATATGATATAATGAAGTTGGAAAAGTAAAATCAATTGACAATAAATTTGATAAGATGTAGAAAATCCAATCAAGGAAAACGAGTCCTCGGATACCTCATTGGAAATTTTATTTTACACACTCTCAAACTACTCTTGCAATTAATCCTCCTGATCTTTTTTTGTGTTATTTTTCTCATCGTAGCAATTCAACTTCCACGTGAAGAAAAATTTAAAAGAAAAATTATCAAGTGGTCTATTTGCAATGAAATTCTTTTGAGAAACGAATTTTCCATCTAATGTTCAAAAAAGAGAAACAAAAAATGAGCAAAAAAAAAAAAAAAGGAGAAATTACGCGCGTTTTGTGGTATAAAAAAAAAAAATAAATAAATAGAAGGAGAGAAAATGAGAATAAATTGGTTGAAAAAATATGAAGAAAATATGAGAAAAAAAATATAAAAAGCAATACGCAAGCGCTCTGTTTTTGGCTCACCCTCTGAACCCAGCAGCAACCAAATGATTCGCCTGGAGGGGTACAGGGTGAAAATAGTGGGTCGTTGGGTGGCTGTGAGGCTATTGAAAGTACAGTCAAGCAGTAGGACACAAGAGTTGTCGTTGTGATAACCCGTTTTATCCAAAAAAAGACAGTTAATCAACCAGCTTATGTGCCGGTATTAAAAGCTCAAAACGCCCACAATAAAATTATATAAATAACTCAAAAATATATTATTAATAATATTTTAAATGCTCAAAAAAAAATGTTTTTTTCAAATTTATTTTACAAGTGTTTAGAAAATTAAAATTTAGAAAAAAAAAAAAAACATCAACAGTTGATTTTTGATTATTCAAACAATTCATCATGAATTTTGTTAGTAAAAAAAAAAAAAAAAAATTAATTTTTAATATATAAATTATAAGTGTTGTTTAATAATATGACAAATCAGCTGGTGTTATTTGGGGGCAAGGGTGGGCCCATATAATTTGACCAATTGGGAAAATAGAAAAATATAAATTAAAGGATCATTTAAATTATCAAAAAATAGTTTTAAATTAATTTTAAAATGATTTTAGTAAAATTAATCATATGATTAACGTTACTCTTGCTATTGACATTTTTTATTTGTTTATTTATATTTATTTGTATTTTTTATATTCAAATTATACAAAATATATTATCTTAGAGTGATAAAATACTTTCAAAGACAATAAGGAGACTATCCCTAAACCAATAAAACCTTTAGGGATAAAAATGGGCGTAAAAAGCTACAAAAAAAAAAAAAAAACAAAAATTACCTCAAGCATAAAAAGCTTTTGAATTTATCAAAATATATATTCTATTGAATTAATTTAACATTATTTTAAAAAATGGGATTGTTTATATATATATATATATATACACTTGTAATTATTGTACCTTATTTGTTAAAATTTTATAGACATTTAAAAAGTACTTAAAAGCCATAAAAGTTGGTTAAAAATTTGAACAAGAGCTGGTTAAATATCATAAGCAATTTTTTTTATTCGAAAGAGTATAATAATACCAGTTTAATCGCTCTTTTTATTGTCCGTATTAAATATATACATATATATATATATATAATTGGATAGGGGAAACATGTAGAGATTTCTTTTTTTTTTTTTTTAGATAGATTAAGTATATGAAATTTGTTTTTTATTTTTGTTCTTTAATTGTATTAATTTATTGATGGTAAATAATCGCTTAATTTGTGGGGAAGAAAAAGAAAAAAAATTATACATTTTAAATAGGGAGGATTATTTTGAGGGTGTTGAAAGCAAAGGAAGATGGTTGTTGTTGTCAGTGATAGGGTGTAATAAATGACTTTGTATAACTTTTAAAATAATTGGACAATATTTCAAGACGTTGCTCATATTACATACTCCCTGAAGCGATATACTATTTTTTGTTTTTTTTTTGTTCGATGATATACATGGCGTTTATTTCATCGTAAAATATCTTTTTTTTTTTTTTTTTTTATAATTAATATAAATTTATTTTTCATTATTTTCAGAAGTTGATTAATTAGTTGAAAAATATATTAATTTTGTTTATAATAAAATGGAAGCTGATATTGTTATTTTTATTAATTTAAAAAATTAATAAAAACAATGCTGATTTTGTTGATTTCTTTGGTACTAAACGTCATTGAAACTGGTGAGTAATTTTTTATATATTTTATGATTATTGCTGTTGTTTATTTTATATTATTGTTTTTTTTTTTTTTTATTATTATTATTTATCGAGGGTTTATTTACTGAACAATTGAGTAAAAAGCTGAGTCAGGACTAAGCATGTTTTTCAATGACTCACTGTAACTTCTAATATGACTCACATGGTTTATTTTGTTTTCTAGTCGAACGGATAATTAGTTTTTTCTTTATTGATATTAAAAAGATGCCAAAAAAGTTTTCTATACGACGGGTTTTCGGCGGAATGACACATATTATATACCGTGATGGCAGAAATAATTTTTAAAAAATTACAAATTAATAAATAAGTCCTACGTTTACAGATATAGAAATTTTGAACTGATTTTTTTTACGATGGGTAACTAAAATAGGAACTTATGGGTTGAATAATTTTCGAAAGTTGGTTCATTAAAATAACGTTATAATATCGACAACTATTAATTAATTATTAACTTTTTTCAGGTTCAAGTTTTTTATTTTAATTGTTGTTGTTTTTATTTATTTTTTGTTGTTATTATAATTATATAATTATTCAAATTTATTAGATAAATAAGTTTGCATTTTAACTGACCTGATGGAAAAAAAAAAAATGAAAATGTTTATTTTTAAACATAGGAATGAATTTTGAATTTATAATTTTTTATTTTTTTTTGCAATCACGGTCTGTTAAATGTAGAAAGTCAGCGCGTAATGGCACATATCGTAAACCGTGATGGCAAAAAAAAAACAAAAATTATGAATTGATAATTCGTTCCTACTTTTACAAATAGACATTTTCGATTAATTTTTTTTTGCAACTGGTCAATTAAAATACCAACTTATTTATAAGATAAATTTTTAATATCTTATACCTCTAAAAATAACAACAAGAAATTGACATTAAAAAAATCGAATTATTATACTATTTCATATACAAACATTTTTTATTTTTAATCATTAATTTTTTTATTATTATTCTTCAAGATAAATTATTGAAATTTATCATATAAACAAGTCATCATTTTAACTGACTCGGTGCAAAAAAAATCAGTCGAAAAAGTTAATTCATAAACGTAGGAATGAATTTTGAATTTTTGAAACAACAGTTATTATGTGATAAATTTCGATGACAAACTTCGAAAAAAGAACACAATAAAACACAAAATCTAACGATAAAAATCCCTTCAACATAATTCATAAAAATTAATCACCTAAAATATAAAATTTTATATTCCCTTGTTTTATTTAACATTTAATTATTAACTTTTTAAAATTAATAATTAATGATCAATAAAGATAATGTAATTATTTTATATATATACACAAGAGTTGATGAGAAATTATCTTAAATTGAAAATTATTGAATGGTTTATCGTGTGACAGGATGTCCATCAATGTGCGTGACCGGAGAAATGATCAACCGACGGACACTCGTCAATAATGTTATTGATGATGATACAACTATAAAATCAATGGATACTGATCCATCATCAATTATAAATATGAATTTTGGTACTAAAAATTCAACAATCATATTTGCACAGTCAGGATCAACAGCGTTATTACCATGTGTTGCTTATAATATTGGAGAAGGAACAGTAAATAATTTTTTTATTATTTAAATTTATTTATTAAACAGTTGTATAAATATTTATAAAAAAAAAACAAAATATTATTATAGATATTTTAAATTAACATTAATTTAATATATATTTTAACATTTTGTGTCGAAAAAACATAAAAAAGTAAAAAATAAAAGTCGAGATATTATTTTCATTTTTAAATTTACATAAATTATTAATAATACCATTAAGGTAGAGTTAAAAGGGTGTAAATTTCATTTTTTATAAAACTATTTTTTCAAGCCAAAAAGACGTAGGTATGTCCAATTTTATGAGATAAATTGTTTTACAATCATTTGAAAAAAAAACAAAAAAAAATTATATAATATAAACGTGTATAAGGCACTTATGCTCTTGTAAAATTAATTATCAATTTTTTAATAACAACAAAGACTATTTTCTATAAGTCGTTAAAAGTAAAAAAGGTAAATAGGTGCGTGAACCTAGCCTGCATAAGTCCTAGAAGAATTTTCTAGGATACTCATTAGAAGCGTCTTGACTTGTACTATTTTGTACCGCAATTGTTTTAATTTGTACCTCAAAACTAAAGGGTGTAGAAAGGGTTGAAAATCCATTTTTTTTTCTAGATGAGTGTTAACGGAGGGGAAAAAAAAAATGCTAAAGATGCAGAATAATTTGTAATAATTTGTACCACCAAGCCCGGAATTTGTACCTCAAAAATAACAACAAAAAAAAATTATTTACTCCAATTGGGGTAATTTTGGGTAATTGGGTTTTTTTAATCTTAAACAGATAGATCTGAGCTAATTTGTACCGATGAAAATAAAATTTCTACCCCCCATAATAATAACGAAGTATAATGTTGTTAGAATTTTTTTTTTTTTTTGATTATTATTGAGGTATACAAATTCTGTTCTTATCGATACAAAGTAGCCCACGTTTTGATCTTTAACAAAAAAAAAAAAAATTTCAAAAATTTTCTAGGACTTATGCAGGCTAGGTTTACGCACAAAAAAAACAAAACATTTGAAGCAGCTTTTTTCATTTTAAAGAAAATATTTTTTATTTCTTCAACAAAACTTACGCCTTTCTGACTCTAGCTCAATGATATAATAAAAAAATTATTTAATTTTGGTGTAATCATCATTGAAATATTTATTTATATAGCAGTATTTAATTACTACTTGTTTATAAAAAGATAAACTATAAACTACCACTTCATTAAAACTCTATAAATGTACAAATATATGCAATTCCCAACTTTGTAAGTTTGTTAATATGACTCATCAAAACATATTTGTTAAAATAAAAAAAAAAGTTATTTAAAATCCTACTTGATATGAACTAATTAAAATCGTCAATGTTTGATTAAAAAAAATAATTTTAAATGTGGGTAAAATTTTGTCAACTCTTGAAATAATCAATGCGTATTAAAATTTCCATAAAATTAAACTATGATAATATTTATCTGATGAATAGTTAATTTGATTTAAATGTTAAAATAACAATTACCAAGTCAATAGGTAATTGAAACGTAACATTATTATTATTTTTGTAATTGAAAATTTAAATAATTTGTTTGATAAAAATAGTAGCTTTTTTTATAAAATCAAATGATACAAATTTTATTGATATAAATAAAACTTCAATAATTAATAATCATCAGGTCAGTTGGATAAGACGAAAGAATATTCAACATTCGTTGTTGACGGTTGGGTTGACAACTTATGCAAGTGATGAGCGTTTTCAAGCAAAGCATTTTCATCACAGTGAAGATTGGACCCTTCAAATTAAGTATGTTCAATCACGTGATGCTGGGATGTATGAGTGCCAAGTATCAACCCATCCACCCACAAGTATATTTCTGTTTCTCGACGTCGTTGGTAAGCAAAAATATCTATTAATAATTATTGTTTCTAACTACACTTTAAGTAACATCAAAAATATTAAAATAACACAAAATATCTTGAATGAAAGATATCGTTGTTGCAATTTTAAAAGAGCGTTAGTGTCACATTTTCCAGGTAAATTTATGTTTTTTAAATTTAAAATTTAGAACAAATGTTAATTTATTATTCACACTGTTTTTTATCTTTTATCTATTTGACTTTACAAATATATAAATTTTTTTTTTTTTTTGGCACTTACAATCTTTTAATATTACATTAACGATATTTAATTGTTGAAAAAAAAAAAAAACAAAAAACGAAATAAAATCACAGAGGCTAGAGCAGAGATTGTTGGACCACCAGAAAAATATGTACGTCCAGGAAGTACATTACAACTTCATTGTATGATTAAAAAATCAACTGAAACACCGTCCTATTTATTTTGGTATCATAATTATCGTATGATTAATTATGATATTGATCAAGGTGTTAATGTCAGCACTGATCTTATTGCACGGGAAAGTTGGCTTGAAGTACCTAAAGCATCAACTCGTCATAGTGGTAATTATACATGTGAACCAAGTAATGCATCACCAGCTAGTATATCACTCTATATATTTAATGGTGAAAATCCAGCAGCAAGACATTCATTTAATCATGCTACAATTTATTATAAAAAATCAAAAATTTTTATCATTGTTATATTTATTATTTTACTTCAAATTATTCAACTGTAAATAACATAAATATTCTTGTAAATTGTATATTCAAAAAAAAAAAAAANAAAGCACAGAGGGAAACAAAACGGCGCAACCTTTGAAGGTAAAATAAATAAAAAAAATTAAAAAAAAGTAAATAAATAAAATACATGACGAATGAAGTGATAAATCTACTTGACATATTTCCTGATAAATGAAAAATGTAAAAAATATTAAATAATAATAATGAAAGTACATATATATACATATTTTTTTTTTTTTGTGAATAAATTATAAAATAATAATTAAAAGCTAAAAATAATAAAATTAAAATATGGAGAAAAAAAAATAATTAAAAACATTTATAATGTTGGTTAATAAAAATTATTAAACTTTTTATTATACACATATAAAAAATAAATTAATAAACATTAATTTTGTCTGATGACAACAAAAAAATTACGTAAAAGTGATTTAATTGGTCGCATGATACATATTGAAGTTATTATTATAACTAAAATAATAGCAAGTACAGCAATATAATCACCGGCTTTATATCTCATCCAGCTTTTATTAAAACCATAACACTCAGCAATCATACCAAGTGTGAAACATGTTATACCAAGTAATTCGTGAATAAACTTAATAACAACTGGACGTAATAATTTTTTTAATTTAATTGTATAAAACATTGTTGCACCAGATAAACACATTATGCACATTATAATGATTGATATAAAACCAACAATTGAATGAATTGAACTTAAATGTGATTTATTTTTTTCATTTCTACCTATGTATTCAATAACAACTCCACTAATACTAATAATTGCACCGAGTGCTTGAAGTATCCAATGAAAATGTGAACGATTACGATAATTGGTTATTTTACGTGACCATATATTTTCATTTGTTAAAACCATCAAAGATTCAGACATTAACAACACATACTGAAAGAAAATAAAAAACAATAAATATTTATTTGTTTTAAATAAGATTTTTTTAATATAAAAATAATTATATATTTTTTTTTTCTTTGACTTACCCCAATTGTGCAACACAAAACGTGAATATTAATTTTTGAAAATGTAAAATTAATCAGATATATAATGTAACCAAGGGTTAAAATAATTAATGAATGATTTATAGTGTTGAGTATTGTCTTAGTAGATTCAATGGAATTACTATTGTTAATCTCCATCGTTCAATATGCTACTGAATAAATTGTTTAGTCTGACGTTAACATTTAAATGAATATGATATTGACTATATATTTATCTCGTGTGATGTTCCTCACGTACAGCCAGTATTATCGACACTGATAAAAATTTACTGACCAATGAATTTGTCGCTGACAAATAGTTATTCCACTTCTGTTCAGTATATTATTATTGATTCCCCACTGTTGATTTTTCACAGATCATTTAACATAATAAAAATAGAATTAAGGAAAAGTGGCGTGATGAACTTTGATTTGTCTAGCTAGAAAAAAAAAAATATTTTTATTATTTCGTTAATTTGTTATTTTATATGTTCCATTTTTAAATATTTATCCAAAAATTTTTTTTTTTTTCTTTTTTTAGTTACATCAGATAAGTCAGTATACAGATTTAGAGACAAAATTGATCACAAAGATTGATATGAAGGGAGATTTTATGGCCTAAAATGATAAGTCAAACGTGCAATTGATAAAATTGATTTAATGTTAAAATAATTAACACGATTTTGTTTCAATTATTCGAAATGATTTTATATAAAGTTTACAATGTTAATCATATTTCCAAATAAGACCTTGAACTTGAATTTCGGTTTAGTAAATAAATATGATTTCCTTACATTAAACTTCGTCAAACAAAACGAAATGAATTTTTTAATTATAATTTAGTTCAATTACTAAATTACTAAATTACTAAATTTAAGGCCCAAATGTGTAGCTAGATTTATATGAAAAAATAGAAGATCAACTGGTGACACACTCAGACAAAGAGAGATTAAAGACTAATCTCTCAAAACGGCAGTGAAAGGTCAGTTCTTGGGAGTTAAAATCTATGATCTTGGGAAAGTTGGGACTATAAGGGTCTTACGGATTAGTAGGCAAGGAATGCCACGCATGCGTATGACTATTTTTCTCTTATAATTTTTTATTAATTCAATTTATTATCACTTGTTAATTAAAAATTCAATTTTATTATTATTGAAAATATTTTATAGTGTATATTTAAATTTTTACCCAACAAAATTTTACGTTTTTCTATACTTTTTAAAAAAATTATTTCGCCCAATGTATTTATTTATTATTTGATAAAAAAGGAAATAGTGTTTAAACTCCTGAATGGAGTAAGCTCTATAAACAATAATAACTTATTTATTATTTGATTATTTTTTATCATCATTTTAGTTTCATTAATTTTATGATTTTTGTTTAAACATTTTATTTGTTTTGTTTGTTTTTTTTTTTGTAAAAATTTGTTGTGCAGCTAGAGGCCAATGATGAAGAGTCGTAAAATTTTTAAGCACATTTTCAAATGTTTCACTAACAGTATGAGTGTATTTGTTTTTTAAAATATTTTTTACCATTCTCATGCTCTTTGTTTGTTTAAAAATAAAAAAAAAAACAAAAATTTCAAGCTACATCACATTTGCAAATACTCATCAAGCATCAACATTTTATAAAGTCATCAAGTATTTTTTTTATACTTTTTTCAAGTGTATGTATAATTGAAACACTTGAAAATATTCAAGACATACTTGTTAACAATATTGACAAGTATTTTTTTCAAGTATTTATCGCAAATTTATTTTACAAAATATTTCAAATGAATAATATTGTTTTGTTATTATTATTTCAAGTTTTTATTTCACTTTAATATTTTCGTCTTATGTATATGAAAATAAAAAAAAAAAACTGTACGAACTTATAGAAAAACTTATTTCATGCTTTTATATGAGCTCAAATACATCGAGCATCATATCATTGAACTAAATCGGTTTTAAAGATTTACAAAAAAAAAAGTACGTGGCTTTTGCAACTCGTGTCAATATTTTCAAATAAAACAACAATAAGGATAAAAAACATTTTAGTCTTTTCCTGTTTCTTTAACGATTTTAAAAAAATAAAAAAAATAATTTATATGTATGTATATACATTAAAGTCATTTCAACTTGTTATTAAAGTTTATTTTTTCCTTTTAAAAAATAATCATGATAATTAAAATATTTTCTTACGTAATTTGGTTTTTTCTTTTCATTTTATTTTTTATTTAATTGCGATACAAAAGTTCAAATGAATAGTCTTTGTTGAAGCGACAGTAAGGAAAAAATTTGTATTTTCACCATATCGATCTAGATATGTTTTTTTTTCATCACATAGACACAAAAAAAAAAAGAAAAAAAAAAGAACGATTATTTAAAGAAATACTTGAGCCTCACCTTGATAAAATTACCATTTTAAATTTTTATTTTCTATTTTTTTGTAGAATTTTTCCAAGGGTATAAAAAAAATGTATATATATATTTTATAAAAATATATATATATGCCTTGGGCAAATTTTATGTGACATGAAAAATTGTAAATATAAAAAAAAAGTATTGTAAAATATTATAATTTATTAAAATTCAATTTAACAAGTGATGAAATGAATTATCATATTTTACATTATTCATTTTGTTTATGAAAATATCATTAATTAATATCAAAATGTTTTGATATATAAAAAGAAAAAAAAAGAAAAATAACTTGATGTATTTGTTAAAAAATATTATTTTGAATTAATTCAATACTTGATTAACATTATCAATTTTTTCCGTAATAATTTTAAATTTATATTCCAATTTATCAAGTAAAATATTGACATCTTCATTGTTAATTAAATCTTCCTGTTTAACTTTTGTAATAACAGACTGTAATGATAATTTTGCACTACCAAGTATTGATCGTATTTGTGTATCTTGTGTTGTTTTAATTGAGCAAGTTAAATACGTATCAGCAAGACTGTCACATAGTTCTAAAACAATTTTAGTACTTTGTATATTTTGATACCATCTTGGATCAGCAACTGATGCACGATATGCTCTCTGTAAATATTGTGCTGCTTTTTGATAATTAACATCAGTATTTTGTAATAATGTTAATTCAGCATAAAATCTCCATATATCTGGATCATTATGCACCAATGATGTTAATCTACCATAAAATTCTAATGATTTTGGTAAATATTTCATTGAATTTTCAACATTGCCATCAGAATCTTTACATTTAACATTTTTAATAATTGACTTTGTTAATATTTCAAGTACTTGTATATCAACATGTTTACCTTTTAGGTCAAGTATACGATGATAACATCTTAACACCTCTGAAAAATAACCAAGATCAATACTAACAACCATCAAATTATCCCATATTTCCCACTTATCATAATTACACTTGACCGCATCTTGTAATGAACGCCATGCTCTTGGTTTGTCACCAAGTTTAATATATGCTTTTGCAAGATTATTCCATGCTTCAAAATTTGTTTGTTCAAGTGCACAATAACGTCTGTATGATGTTGCTGCAAGATTCCAATTTTCAACTTGAAGAGATGCAAAACCAAGACGTATCCATACATTTTCTTGTATATTATTTAAATCGGCAGATAGTTTAAGATGTGGTATTGCTTCTGGATAATTTTGTTTTGAAAAATAATAGAAACCCCAATGACGTTGTACACGACTACTTTTTTCATTTGATAATTTCCATGCTGTTTCATAATGTTTTGTATTTTGTTCAGCATCACCAAGAAGACACCATAATTTAACTGTTTCATTTTTATTTAATTCTTGACGTATTATTTCAGCAGCTTTATGACGTAAATCTAATAATGTATAACAAACAATAACTTGTTCCCATTGACGAAGTTCAAGATAAAGTTCTAATGCACCTTTAACCATTCCTAAATTTAACATTGAATCAGCTAAAATTTCTTTAAAATACCATATTGGTTTCATACCACTTGAAAATATTTGATAACTTCTATGTCCAACATTTGGACTTGTTTCATTGTATTGTCCAAGTAAATGTTCTGATTGTGATAATGCACGTTCAACTGTTCTTTTATCACGCATTTCTAATAAACATCTTCTTCTTAATGCTTCCATTTTAATTGACCAATTTTTTGTATTTTCAATAATTGTATTTAGATATGGCATTAATTCTTCTTCTGTTAATTTATCATGTGGTTGATATATTTGTAAATATACACATTTTGTTAAGACAATTGCTTCTTCAATTGTTCCAAGTTTTGGTCTTTCAACATCATCAGAAAAATGTATATTTTCAAGACGTAAATCATCATTTAAATTAACTGATTTTGGAAGTTTTGGACATGATATAAAATCATAATTATTTTTTTCATTTTTAATTAATAAAAATAATTGTGGTTTTTCATTTATTTGATATTTTGTACGTTTTCCCATTGCACTATTTAATTCAATTATTAATTTACTTGATAACTCACAATCTTTTAAACTTGTCTCAACATTTTGTACTCTTCTGTACAATAACCAAAATTGTGATACTTCAATGTTAAATAAAGTTTTATGATAATTATCATCAGTAAAATTCCATATATCAACTTGTTTAGAAATTTTATCAATTATTTTTTCAGTTTCATCAATTATTATTGATGAATCTTCTTCAAGTATACGTTGATGAATGACATTTGCTCTAAATAACCACCACAATGTTGTAACACATATTTTTTGTAAATTTTCATTTGAAAATATTGTTTTTCCAAGTAATAATAATTCAAGATTTTTAACATTTTCATTACACTGATCATCAAGAGATAGTTCAACACGAGCCTCTTCACTTTTTTCAATACACCAAGCTGGTAATTCATTTGATACATCTGGACCAGTCCAATTAATCTGAATAAATACATAAAGTGATGCTATTCCCAAATCTAACCATAATTTACAATTATCATAATTATCAGCAATTTGTTCTTTAATAATAAAATCTAATGATTTTTCAGCTACAAAAATTGAATCAAGCTCTAGTTTTTTTGATAATTCAACAAGTATGTTTTTATAATGAACAACATTATCTTCAGGACCTAGATAATAATAACAAATTAAATTAATAGTGTCAAAAAAAAAAAATATTCAACTTTTGAAATAAATCCTTTTTATTATAATTACTTACATTCATTGACTTTAAAATCAAGCAATAGTTTAAGCTCTTCGTTTTTATCTTCTAATTTCATTGTCAGTAGATTATTAATAAAAAATGCACGTGTCGTGTAGATGTGAAATGGATGTGAATAAAAGTAAAAATGTGTAAAAATGTGATTTGTGATTTTTTTACCTTTTTTATTTATACTATTATTATTATGAAAAAAAAAATGATATTCACTGAAATATAATAAAACTGGAAGGTGAACTCCTATGCTTAGCCAATGCACGGAGTGTCGCTAGAGATAGCAATATATTGGTTGGGATGCCCTCTCACTCACGCATGCGCACATTAAATCTTGTACAGTCAACGTCAAAACAAACTAGTACTACACGGTATAAAAGTTACATTATATTTCAGTAGTCTCAATCAATTATAGTTGACGTGACTGTACCGACAAGGACAGCATCCCAATCATTGAGTTTCTCTCTCGGCGACACGAAGTTCGGCTTCCAGTTTTATTATATTTCAGTGATGATATTACTGACTTTTTACCTTTTATTGATAAAGATGATATCTTTATTTCCATAAAAAGTATCATATATATTCACCAACAGATCATGTTAGTGTTAGTTGTCAAATCTGTCATTTTGTAATAATAATTTTCAGGGGTTGTTGACATGGGCAGAAACAGTGAGAAACAGTGAGAAACAAGCAGAACAGCCAGGCTTAGGAGCAGCTTTTCCCAGGCCGGTTTCTCTGTGTGCTGATTTTCTTTCTCTCTTTTTTTTCTTGCGATAATAATATCAAAATAATATAAATTGTGTTAATATTATTGTTATATTTATTTACTATTGTTTAAATAATAATTAGAATAATCTCTCCCACTTAATTTGTGTATAATTAATTATTGAAAGTAATTGTTGCCGGTTAAATATTGTGCTGGAGCGTCGTGCCAGAACTGGAAATATACACCCAACGTGAATCAGACGCCACTCAAGATTTTTTTTTTTTTTTTAATTTATTACCTTTACGATTTGTTTTTGTTTTTTTTTTATTATGTGACTTGAGAGTGATTTTATGATTTAAAGTGATTCGTTGACATTTATTTGTCATCAAAAGAAAAAAAATATATATATAGGTATACCTATATTAAATAATTTTGGAGTAATTTAATTTTTGTTTATTTAATAATAATAGAAATAAAAAATTATTAATTATTTATACGTTGATTAGTGTTTTAATTAAATAATATTGTTGAGAAAAATAATTGTCAATAATTTTCATTGTTTCGGACAACAAAAAAATTTAATCTTAACAAATTTATGCCGGGAATAATGATGCAGATGGTGGTGACATTACTAGTGAGTTTTTATAATTTTTATTGAATTAAATTAATTAATAATAATATTAATATATTTACTAAATATATTGAATCATTGACACAATTTTTTTATTTCATTTTTACTAATTTTCCCAACAACAAGAAAGCTCAAGGCGACCCCCTTTCTTTATAATATTAGGTACTTACATACATGCTCCTTTTTTTTTTAACCTTGAATTTAACTGTCGATTAAATGTAATTATTTATTTCGATAGGCTGTTTGTTTTTTCATCGTACTCAACGAGCCATAAATTACTGAACTTTTATTCTCATAAGTTTATTTTTATTTTTTTTAGTTAGTTGTTTATCGTTTTATTGATAGATATTGTTGATAAAAAAAAAATAACAACATTATTAATATTGTACACTTGAAAAGTTACAGATAAGCTAAATCTAAAAATTATATTCAAATATTGTTCAAAAATTTATTTTATACGAAATAATTTATTTAGTTTTAAGATTAAATATAAAATTTTCAAGATGGAATATAATAATAACGACACATCATCAGAAAATAATAAATAGTTTCAAAGTCAATGTGATATAATATTACCTCAATTATTATGTTATTATTTTTTTAATCTTAATTGAAACACTTGATAAGTGAAATTTATGATAAGGCACGAAATGAAAGAAAAAATATTAAACAATAAAATCTTTTATATACATTTTACACTTTCATATATATATTTTTTTTTCTTTTTATAATCAAAATTGATAATAATAGATAATTAATTAACAATGTATCGGTATTTCAAAAATTACTTTTACATCATTAAAATATTAACATTAAAATTGACAACATCTATTTTTAAACTCAATATAAAATTTAATAAAATGCATATCTTTTTTTTCGGTGCATTTTTATATACATTTTATATAAACTTAGCTCAAAAAAAAAAAAATACCCACATATCAAATTCAATGAAAAAAAAAAAAATTTCACTTATCATTCGTGACTTGTACCTTCTCTCGGCCATACGTGAAAAAATTTCAACACGTGAATAGCAAAAGAATGTTTTTTTTTTTTAATTTAAAATATAAACTTTCCTACTTACCTTTTTTCTTATCATTTTAATTTTACTGTTATCAATTTGAATATTATATTTTCTAAATTTTAAAATAAATAAATTTTAATTATCTTAGTTTTTAATATATAAAAAAAATAATATTCCATCAATAGATTTAAATATTAAATAAAAAAACAAAATTATTATTGTTATTATTCATTCATGTAGAGTTTCTTTGATGATTTAAGATAATAATAATGATGATAATAAGAGTCAAGTAATAAAAAAAAATATAAAAAAAGACAATAGGTATTCGTTTGCTCTGACTGTTGGAACGCCTCAAGTTCAGAGCAGACACAGGGGCAGCTTTCAAGTATTGATTGCAGCATATAAATGTTTGTATGTATAGTTCTACTGTACATATATATATATATATATATATATATATATAAATTAAAGTTGGCGCCCCTACGAGAGTAAGAACGTGGTTGATGGGAGAGTATCATCATCACGTGTATGTATATATGTCTTGTAAATTTAAAAAAACACAAAAAAAAAAAATGTGTATTAATAATTTAAATGATCATTATTTAATTATTATTTTGTTTTTTTTTTTTGTTACAACTTATATTTTAATAAATAATCATTGACTTTTTTTTCGTATATTTTGTTTTATAATAAATTTATTCTTTATTTTTTTTTTTCATAAAAAATAATATAATTTTATAGTTTATAATATGATAATTATAGACTTGAATATTCGATCAATAATTTGTGACAATTGGTGCGTGTATTAACAGTCTTTAAATCACACCCTTATTTTACAAACAATTATATTATTATTATATTAATATTTATATATTTAAGGATGTTTAAATTGAGGTCATTTATTTGGTAGTTAATTAATAAAGCAGGTGTTTTTTTTTTTTTTTTCATTTAATATAAATTTGTTTTAATTTTTCTTTAACAGCAAAAAAGAAACAGATAAATAATTAAAAGGATGTCGTCAATGGAAGATAAAAAACGTGTAGCTGGTTCAAAGGTATCAGCAATTGCAAATATATTTCAATCAAAACCACCTCATGATGGTATACATCATCATCGACCAACGACTATTCATCCAGATGGTTTTAAAGAACCAACAGCACCGTTAAAAGATTCACCAACACAAGTAACTGTTGTTAGAACAGAGAGTCATGTTGCAAGATTTAATAATGCAAGAGCGTTATTTGAGAAGTTGGGAGAAGAAAATAAATCAACTAGACCGTGAGTATATGATATTTATAACCAGTTGACATTGATTCTCTTTTAATATAATTTTTTTTATTTTTTAGGTCATCAAAACCACAAAGCTTCTTTGGTTTACGTTCACGTTCAAGTTCAGCAAATTCTGGATCTGGTTGTACATCACCAGATCGTTCACCACGTCCACGTTCACCATCACCGCCAGGTAGTTGTAGAGATCATTTAAGTAATTGGAGTGCAAGTGTACCAACATTAAATGCTGAACGTCATTTTGAAAATGGACATAATATTAATGAATATAAGAATAATGAACGTCAAAAAATACGTAATTCAATAACAACAGCAATAACAACAAAATTTGATAAAAATTATGGTAAAGAAAATCGTCGTGATGATAAAATTGAAAAACCAGAAAGGCGATTAAATTCAAAAGAGCTAATTGAAAAACAAAAAAATTGGACAAGTCATTTTTCAAAAACACGTCCAAGTCGTTATAATTCAGATCCAAATAAATCAATTGTACAAACATCATTACAAAATCAAAATTCACAAAGACATATAAATGATATTGATACATCAATTGATTCGGATTATCAAGAAATTGATTTTATTAAAATAAATGATACATGTCAAGCAACAAGATCAGCATCATTTTGTACATCAAGATCATCAGCATCAATATCACCACCACCACCATTACCACCAACAAGAAATTCATCATTTATTAAAAAAGATAATCCAGCTAGTCCAGAATATGCAACAGTTAATAAATCATTTGATACATCACCAACAATACCAGAATATGCTGTTGTACAAAAACCTAAAATTAAAACTGACAGCACAATGCCAGAATATGCAACTGTACAAAAACCATTAGGATCAAAAAAAAATTTAGATAATTCTAAAATGATACAAAATAACGATATTAATGATTCTTGTAAAAATAAAAATTCTAGTCCAAATCAACAATTATTAACAACACAAGAAAAATTAAAAGAATCTGATTCAATAATACAAGAAATTATAAAATCTAATAATGATGATAATAATGATGATGAAGAAGATGATGATTATGCATATCCAGCTAGTCCAATTAAAGCACCACCAAAAACATCAGAATGGAAAAATGTATGGCTTGCAACAAATGAAGAAATATTGAAAAATGTTAATGAATTAAAAAGTGGTGATGCTGAGAGACCAAGTTCAAGACCCGATTGGGCAAAACCACAAATTGAAGATACAACGACAACAACAACAACAGCAACAACAACATATGAAAAAATTAAAATTGAATCTGATAATGAACTTAGACCACCATCAGTTGGTACTGATAGTGCTTCATCAAGTATGAGTTCACCTAGTTCACCATCAAAAGATTCAAAAGAAGAAAAAGCTGAGAAAGAATTACCAGAAAAATTACAAGGTAATATTTTCATAATTTTAAGTCAATATAAAGAAAGAAAAATGTATTTTTCTATAAATATTAATAATTTAAGTGAGTCACATTTAATTTTTTCGTCATCATAAATGTCTGTAGCCTTTTTTACATTTATATACTCACACACGAGATATTAAAAACATTTTTTTTCCTCTCACTCGATTTCTGTCCGGTGGTATGTATTATTTATAGCAATCAGTGTTAAACTGCCTTTAACATCATACAACGTATTTCTTGTGTGTTTATCTCTCTTGTGCGTTACTTAGTGTTAATTTTTAAAAAAATTTTTTTCATAAAAATAAAAAAAAAGTATTTAGTTTTTTATAAATTATTATACTTGTTTAAATAATTTGACTTGTTTTTTTTTTTAATTTTTCCATAAATATAGATTATTAAAATAAACAAATTTTCTTGAGGATGTTGCTTCTTGTGTTTCTTCTATTTTTAAAAATATTTCAGTCTCACTTGATTTCATTTTTTTGAATTATATATATATATATTGTTTTATAAAAAAAAACTTTTGAGTGAATAATTATAAAAACAAATTTATGTTTATTAAAAAAAAGCGTGGTATTAGAAAAAAATCAGGAGCTATGTGTCTACGACTTTTCTGTCTTGATTGTCAAGGTTGTCGAATTATTATTTAAAAAATAGTTGAATGAAATAATAATAATTATTTAAAATATTTATTACAGGACGAAATAGCTATGATTTGGAACAAGAGTTAACAAGTAAATCAAACATTCCACCTCCAGCATCTTTTATTGAAAAAAAATATAAAGAAGAAGAAGAAAAAAAAGAGAGACCTAAACCAATAGAAATCGATGATAATGATGAAGAAGAAGAAGAAGAAGAAGAAGAATGTGGTGGTATTGCTGAAAAATTTGTTGAAACTGATGCAGCAACTGTTGTTCGTCGTTCACACGTTCGAATGGATATAACATCAGTTGGTATTGGCAATCGTCCACCATCAGTTATAAGTACAGATCAAGAATTTCTTCCTCTTGAACATAAAGATATACCAATACCATCACCATATGCAAAACGTTATCAAGAAAATAAAAATGATGAATCTAAAAAAAATTCACGTGTTGCTGCTGTTAAAAATGCTCTTGAAAAAGATAATAATAATATTATAATAAATGAAATAAAGTGCCAAAAAACAGTATCAAATGCTAAAAATGATCAAATTAAAACATCAATATGTAAAAAATTAGCTAAAAATAAAGGTGAAGTTTGTGATAAACGTAATAGTTTTACTGAAATTGAAAAAACAACACCACCACCAATTGAATTTGCAAATGAAACAATTGATTTACAAGATAAATTAAAAAATACAATAATCAAAACAAATTTAGATGAAAAAATAACAATTGATAATGATAAAGATGATAAAGATGACAAGGATAATGATGATGATAAAGAACAAAAAAAAACAACTTGGGAATTAGAAAAACAAAAAATTGATCAATTAGTTGCAATAAGAACATCAGAAAATTTAAATGATACAACAAATAAAATTGATATAACAATATCAAAAATAACAATTTCACATGTTGATAATGATGAAACTGAAAATAGTTTAATTGAAGATACTGATTCATCTGAATCAAAAACAATAACAAATATTGATATATCAAAAAATAAAATTGATAATAATACAACAAATAAAAAATTAATAAAAACATCACCAAAGAATAATACAATAATACCTGGTGTAACGACACCAGATACAATGACTGCTGATGAAGCTGAAAATTTACTTAGTTCAAAAATATTAGAAAAAAAAATACGTCAAGGTTCAGCATTATTATCAGATGAGGAGGCTCAAGAAATATCCCGTCTTTTATCACCAAATACTGAGGATAAAGTTGAAAAAGAAAAAGAAAAAAATGAGAAAGAAGACTTAGACAATACACCTGATTGGTTATCTGATGTTTTATCTGTTCAAGATTCAAGTATAATAGCTAGTACTCAAGATTGTAGTTTATCACAAAGATCAAGAAGTGATTTAACAATTGATTCATTGACTGAAAGTCAAATTGGTTCAGTAACTGGTAGTGAAAGTGGTTTATTAGGTTCAGTTAGTAGTTTAAATGATACACATGGAACAAATGATGATACTGAAACAGAAGGACGTGATGATTTTACACCTGTACCAGGTAAAATAATACTCATTGAAAATGGAAGACATTTTTTTGAAGATGGACATTTTTGGATGGAAGTTGAGGGTCTACCAGAATCAGATGACGATGATGATAATACTACACAAAATATTATCATTAAAAAAAGTGGTAAAGTATCATTTGATTGTGGTCCAATGAGAGTTTACTCAACACATTCAGTATCTGATTATGATAGAAGAAATGAAGAAGTTGATCCAGTTGCAGCAAGTGCTGAATATGAACTAGAAAAAAGAGTTGAAAAAATGGAAGTATTTCCAGTTGAATTAATGAAAGGACCAGAGGGTCTTGGTTTAAGTATTATTGGTATGGGTGTTGGCGCTGATGCTGGATTAGAAAAACTTGGTATATTTGTTAAAACAATAACAGAAAAAGGTGCAGCATCAAGAGAAGGAAGAATTCAAGTTAATGATCAAATTGTTGAAGTTGATGGTAAATCATTAGTTGGTGTTACACAAGCATACGCTGCACAAGTACTGAGAAATACATCGGGTTTAGTAAGATTTGTCATTGGACGTGAAAGAGATCCAAAAAATTCGGAAGTTGCTATGTTGATAAGACAAAGTTTACAAGCAGATATGGAACGAGAACAAGCTACAACTAATAATAATACAAATAGGTATATATAATTTATTGATTTTTTTATTTTATTTCCAATAGTATAGCAACAATAATTTTATTTATTTTAATATATATAATGCTTTTACTTGGATAAATTTTTTAAATTGATATTTTTCTTTTTGTTTAAGACGATTAAATTTTTCTGATACATCATTGGAAGATCAACAACGTGAAAACTATCCAATTGGTGCTCTTGAAGGAATGGGTGGTATACCTGGATCACCAGCAATGTCATCATGCTCAGAAGGTGAACCACCTCAAAGTCCAATTGATAATTATATGACACCAAGTCGTAGTAGATCACCAATAATTAGCTCATCTGGAGGACATCCACCAGCAACCCAAAGTGATGTTGATAATCTCCGCGCACTTTTACAAGAGGTATTTTTAATTTTAATTATTCATTTGTGATTGTTTTATTTATTCATTATTAGTTTAATAATTTATCAAATTACTCTTGTTTATTCTGTCAATGTTTTGTAGATGTAGATAATGCACTTATTAATTTTATATTGTTTTTATTTGTCAATCTATTTAAGTATTCAATTCTTATTCACTTGGTATTTTTTTTTTTTTTTTTTATTATTCCTTGTCAGTGATGGTCATGCAAATTGTTTCAAAAGGGTTAAATAAATAAATTCAATGAAGCAAAAAAAGAAAAAAAAAAATGGAACGATAGTAGTGCTCGTTGTTTATTTATTATTTATTTTTTTTTTTATGCATTGTGTGTGTTGTTGAATGCTTGCAGAAACAATATGCGCTGACGCTTGCTGATGCTGAAGCAGAAAAATTAAAAGCAAAGGTAAATTTTGTATGTAAATATTACATTTACAAAAGCTATCTTGAATTATTATTTTTTTTTTGTTATATTAGTCATATTAGTAATTTAAATATGTTTGTTAAAATTCCTGCACATATGCATGTTTTATTAATTTATGTTAATAAACTTTTTATATATTTTAAAATTTAATAATTCACTTTAAAAAATATTATTTAGCTCGTTGAATTGGAAAATAGTGGAGCTGGAAGTGAAGAATATGCAGCAAAATTACGTGAAACAAGACTGAGACTTCATGAATCTGAACGGGCACTGGGTGCGTCACGTCTTGAATTATCAACAACAAAAGAAATGCTGTCACAGGCAACAGCACAAAATTCATCAATGCAACAAAAATATGCACGTGCTAGACGAGCTGCTCGTGAACTTAGAACGGATATTGTTGCTAGAGATGAATTTTATCAACAATTGTTACAAGAAAAAGATACCGAGTATAATGCACTTGTTAAAACATTAAAAGATCGGGTAAATATTATAAATTTAATTATTATAATTAAAACTTAACATTTTTACTAATTAATTTTATACTTTTTTGAGTATTACTGTAAACAAGATTAAATATAATATCTGGTGTAGCTCACGGGTTAGAGCACAAGATAATTAACTCAAAAGTCTGAGTTCAATTCCCGGCACCAGCAAAAATATAATTTATATTCGTTTGGAATTTCTTGAATTTGTTTTTTCCAATGATGGTATATCCTTGCTCGCTAATGTTACAGTGACGAAAAAACTGGCCACCCTGAGATATAAACCTGAGGTTTTTTTCTTGGGGTGCTGAGGAAAACAAATTTAAAGAAAATAATGGATTTTTTGTCCAAATAAACAAATTGAAAATATATAAATATTAATTCAAATGTATATTTTTTGTCTATAAAAGGTTATTAAATTGGAGCTGGAACTTACTGAAACTCACACGAGATTTGGTCTACCAGTGAGATTACCCTATGACGGTTCAACAAAAAATATTGTAACACCACAATTGTCACGTCGTCAATTACCACCACCACCATCATCAGCAAGCTGTCAATTATCTGACACAGAGACATCAGATTTGAGTAGTCCAGATGACGGTGATAAAACAGCAACAGTTGAACGTAAATTACCTCTACCAGTACCAATTAAAGAGGAACTTGATCGTGCTGTACCAGCACATCGTCTTTTAAATAATGCTGCTGGTAAAAGTAAAGCTGAATTGGCAAGTCGTGGTGGTCTTGCTAATCGTCAATTACCAAAAAGATCTGGTGGTTTAAGTAATAGTAGTTCTGATTATGGTCTAGATGAATCTGGTGATAATACAGATACAGAAGATTCATCGAAAATAAGTGCATCACATGATGTTAGTATACGTTCAGCAAGTGAATCAATAAAACATTCAAATTTAAGTTCATACTCAAGTAGTTCATCAATAAGTTCACAAAAAAGTAAACAATTATTTGAAACAACAACAATACGTCAACATTCAACAATAAGTTCACAAGTACGTGCAATGACTGAACAAAATTGGTTACCAAATCAAAAAAGTTTAACTGGGCCACCAGCAACACTTGCTGAACAACTTAAACAAGTATTAGCTGAACGTGAAAGACGTCTTGGTGGAAATGATAATATATCATCATCACGTGAAAGTTCGGGTGATTTTACTGAATTTAATAATCAACATACAAATAATCCAACAATGGTTACACAAAATCTTGTTGAAGAAATACGTCAAGCTGTTAATGAAGCAAGTCAACGAGTTAAAAAAGTATCAGTACCAATGTTAACTGGTACTAGTGGTAATACACCATGGCATCATCAAGCTGGTTCACCATCAAGTCTATCATCTGGTGGTTCAATAAGTCCAACAGCTGTTGATCCTACTCCAAGTAAAATTGGTAGTGTTGATTCTGGTGAAGTATGGATGCCACCAAATACTGGTGAATTTGGATTAGATATGAAGTCATTATTTTGGCAAACATCATGCACATCTGATTGGTCTAAAGAACAAGTTTCAAAATGGTTAACTGGTATTGGATTAGAATGTTATTCAACACGTTTTATTGAAAATAATATAAATGGTAGTAATTTATTACGTCTTGAATCAAGAGATTTAAAAACACTTAATATCACTGGTGATGATAAAGTACATCTTAAACGTAAATTAAAAGAGCTTAGAGCACAAGCTGAACGTGAACGTAAAGAACGTAAAGAAATAGAAAGAATGAGAAGAAAAGCTGAAAAAGCTGCTAAAAAAAAATAAAGCTAAACAATATAACATAAAAATACAAAATTAAAACATTGATTATTTGTTTTTTTTTTTTGTTTTTTAAATTATATTGCGTGTTTCGAAAAATATAACATTTGTAAAACTTATTAATGCAAATTTTAGTGCTACTCATAGTGGTACCTTCACGCGAGTGTCCCGGGTGGTACTTAATTAATTTATTTTTTATTTTTTCAATTAAAAAAAAAACTCATACTTTCATGAAAACGATTAAAGTGCTTTTTATTTCATTACGTTTATAATGAAACACAAACTAAATAACGCGATGGTTGTATTAATATTTTTCTATATCTCGTTATTTTATTTCAATTATTATTATCACCTGTGATTATTATCAATTTGTTTCTTTTTTTTCTTCTTTGTTATTTATGACAATTAGTTTTTCTGTTTGTTTATCGTATTTAACTAGCATTTTGCTTGTTTTTTTTTTGTTATTATATAATAAATGAAAAAACAAATTAACGTATTATTTGTTAAATTATAAACCATGATGTCGATTTAGTAAAAGAATTAAAAAAAAGCGAGTAATCGATTTTGAGCAAAAATGAAAAAAAAGTAATGAAATATTTCTTACATGTTTACTCGTCAAAAAAAAAAATTATTTATTTTCGACTATATAACTATATTTTGGGCATTGCGATATTGCATGTTCATATTATTTATAATTAATTGACATAAACGAACAATTAATTTGTAAGGCCCTTTGTACAACAAATGAATTAAGTCACAAGAGCAATTATTTAAAAAACAATTTTTATTTTAAATTTTGTAATTTAAAAATATACGTGACAAATAGTTGATTAATAACTTTGTCTTATAAAGACCCAATGTATCAACATAGTCACTTACATAGGTTTTAATAAATTGTAAAATGTATGTGTGTGTGTGTTTTTTTTTTTTTTTTAAGAGAGAGAGAGAGAGAGAGAGAGAGAGAGAGAGAAAAAAGAGTATTAAATGATGAAAAATAAAAAAAAAATTGACTTAATTATAATTTAAATTTTTGCTCAATGAAGAATCCTCCATATCAAAATGCCAATCAATTAATAGCTAACAAAATAAAATCTCTACCCAATTCTTCCACTAAAATCATTTTACATCTGAAATTCTGATTAAGCAAAAAAACAACAACCCTAACAGCAACAAAATTGTACTGAAATGGAAAATTAATTCCCAGCGTTAAAACAGCCAAATTATTTCCAACAATTTATTTATGACTAGTATATAAGTTTTACATTATTTAAATCAAAGGATTTTTGATTATTCATCCATTTATAAATTTGATAAAATTAATATCTAATTTGAATATAATAATACTTATACAATATTAATAAAATATTAATAATCAAAGTACTCAGTGATGTACAACAACACACAGTGTAAATATATACATACAAACATTTTTATGTATAATTATTAATAATAATTTTAAGTTAAACCTCATTGTAAGAGTATTGTCATTCAATAGTTGTCATAAGCTAGAAAAAAAAAAANAAAAAAAAAAAAAAAAAACGAATAATAAATAAATAAAAATGAAACAGTATTAATAATTATCTGAAGTTTCCATTTGATTTTTGATGTTTAAGAAAGGAAGAGAGCAACAGAGAGTTTCATTTGTTTGATCGATAAAATAAAAAATAAACTGTCAATTTGACGTAAAATATTATTTTTAATTTAGTTTATTTAATTTATTTGTTAACAATGCCAGCAATAGTTTTGAAGGATTATACTTGGAGACAAACTGAAGAAGCTGTTATTATTTCAGTTGATGTTAATAATCATCCAAATAACGCTGACATATTTGCAATTGATAATTACGTAAAGGTAATAAAATCAATTATATTTAACTTTAAATTATGTAATGATGATATTTTAATTATAGATAAACTTTACTCCATTTATATTTGAATTATTTTTATCACATGATATTTTGGAAGAATTTAGTGAGTGTATTTTGTCAGAAAAACAAGTTGTATTAACATTAAAAAAAGGGATTATTAACCATAAATGGGATAGTCTTGTTTTGGATGATTTATCAAAGGAAAAAAAATCGGAAATTCGAGCTCAAGCTGTACAACGATCACAGATGTTGGCAGAACAAAAGAGAAAAAAACTAAGGGGTACTGTTGTTTATAATATTATTATTTTGAATTTTATATTTGATTACTCATTTTTTATAATATTAGATAAAAAACAAGAGTTACAACGACAAGGTGTTAGAGAACAAATTGATATAGACACTAAAACGTTGAAAAAAATTGAAATGATTCGTGACTCGCACATAAAAGAAGCATTGTCTGAGTTTGAAAATTGGAGAAAAAATATTCTCATTGAAAACATTGATAGTCCAACTATCCAAGATAAAAAACATGAAATTTTTGATAAAACTAATTTTTCAAATGAAAATTCTATTGTTATCACAGAAATATGTGAAAAAGAAGACGATGATTTAAAAGAACTTGAAGAAGACAAAAAAAGAGGCGAAAAAATCATTCAAAATTTAATAAACGGTAAATTATTTGGTGAAAGAAAAAAAATATTTGAAACGAATAATAAAAATAATCCAAAAACAAGACAATTTGGTACAATTAGTATAAAATTTTCTGAACGTATTTTTCCAACACCAGCTAGAGAAAGTCATCATCTTGAAGAGCAAGAAGTAAAGCCTATGAAATTTTTTTTTATAAACTATTATTTACTTTTCAATAACGAAATATTTATTCTTTTTTTTTTTTGTTTAATCAGTGGCTGGAGAAGCAAGCGGAAGCAAAAAGAACAGTTGGTTTTACAACTGATGATTTGAGACCTGAGGAGCAGGATCCCTTGTGTTTGAAGGACAAGGGCGAGTTAGTTTAATAATATAATATGTTTTTCATACAATATTTAAATAGTATTTAAAAAAGTTGTATATTTTTTTTAGTGAATTTTTTAAAATTGGCAATTATCTCGCTGCAATAAGTGCCTATACACATGGCATAAAGTTGAGTGATAAAATGTCCCAATTGTATGCAAATAGATCAGCAGCACAATATGCAATTGGTAATTTTCAAAGATGTGCTGAAGATTGTTCAACAGTTAGTTAAAATACATATTAATTAACATGGAAAAAAAAAAAAAAATAGAACAAATAAATATAATATTTATAAAAATTAACAGGCACTTGAATTGATGGTTCCAAAATGTGAAGGAAATCGTGAATCACGTGCACGTTGTCATGCTCGTCTTGGTGCAGCATTATGTAAATTATCAGCATTACAACATGGAATAGGAGAATTTGAAGAAGCTCTTCAATTATCACCTAATAATTTAACTATAAGAAATGATTTAAAAAAAGCTAAACGTATTTTAAGGTCGAAAGTAAAGAAAATTTCCCTTCTATGAATTTTTGATTTTTGGGGCTTAAATGAAAGCCTGAATAATTATCTATTTCCTAGTTTTAATAAAAAATAATTAATTATTCCAAGACAATACATAGATTTTTCAATAAGAATATTTATTCTAAGTTAATAATTTAAAAGAAAAATGGAAGTTTTTATATATTATTCATTTCAGAACTCTTGCGCAATTATTACTAGAAATTACTAAATGTCCTAGTAAATGTCTAGAAAAATGTCATTGATTTCCAGTAATATCAAAGTCTTATACAAGTTCATACGCTCATGCATTACTCAATATTACTGGATTTTACGCTGATATGACTAGATCATGGAGGTGAATAAGGAGTGTAATCTCTCGAATTTCACTGAAGCTCACAGAATGGAGCAAGTCAGTACATTTTTTTGCCAGTGATGACGCTAGTGGGCATTTTTTTTTTTTTTGTGTAACTCAGTTGAAGCAAGTTGAAGTATTCCTTCATGTAAAAAAATAATACAACTACATAATATATTATTTATTTAACAAATATAAAATTAAAGCAATTTATTTTAATAAAAAAAACACCAAGGACAAGCAGTGTCTAAGAAAAAGATAGAGCTAAGAAATTAATGTTGCTTATCACATAATTTTTTTGGACACATCAATTCCTTAGCTTCATCTTTTTCTTAGCTATACTGTTTTCCTTTGGTTTTTTTTTTTATGAAAATGAACTACTTTATTGTTAAATAAATAATTTTTTATGAAGAAGATCATTCCAAATAAATTTTATTTCAATTACATGTGATGCAAATGTTGACATAAAAAATAATAATAGTCCAATTGAAGTTTTTAAAAAAAATATAAAAAATAGACAACTTATTGAGGATGAATATCAAATGCGAGTTGTACAAAATTTACAAAATGTTTATGATGACATTAATGCATAAAAACCAGGAAAATCAAGTTTTTTAGATAAATTAGTTGGTAAAGAAAAAAAGACAAAAAAACCACCAAAGGAATTGTATTTGTATGGTGCTGATGGTGATGGAAAAACCATGTTGACGGATCTCTTTTAGGATTGATGTAAGATAATTTATATCATAATTATTTTAATAATAATATAAATATATAATTAATGGATATTATTATTTACAGATTGAGGAAAAAGAACGTGTACATTTTTATTTATTTATGCTAGATGTACATAGTAAAATTCATCAAGTTAAAAAAACAATAAAACGTGTTTATAGTAGAACAAAACTTCAACCATTTGATCTAATACCACCAGTTGCTGATATGATTATTGGAAAATCATGGCTATTATGTTTTGATAAATTTCAGACGAGACAAAATTAAATTTATAAAAAATCATGATGAATTAAAAACATTAAATTTAATATCTGATAATCATAGGTAACTGATATCGCTTGGTAAGGACAAGCAGGAGGTTAAGGAAAAGATGAAGCGAAGAAATTAATGCAGCCAAAGGAATTATGTGGTATAAGCCACATCAATTCCTTAGCTCCATTTTTTCTTTGGCCACTGCTTGTTCTTGGTATTTTAATTTATTATAAACTATTAATTCAATTTTATTTGTTGAATAAATGAGAAAAATTCCAAGGAGAAGCAGTGGCCAAAGAAAAAATCGAGCAAAGGAATTAATGCAGCCAGAAAAGTTATTGGATAAGCAGCATAATTTCTTTGGTCACATCAATTCCTTAACTTTTGGTCTAATAGTAGCATTTTCCATTTTCCAACTGAATCATCTGGGTCTTGTATTTTGATAAAATAACAGCGATTTTTACCTTGTCCAATTTTTAATCTTTAATTAATTCCTGAATTGTAACAACATGTTAATTATTGCAATGGTTACACGATCAAATAATTCAGTAAATAATGGTTTTAATATCGTTGCATCAGCAACATCAGTTACCTATGATCATTAAATATTAAATTTAATGTTTTTAATTCATCATGATTTTTTATAAATTTATTTTTGTCTTGTCTGAAATTTATCAAAACATAATAGCCATTATTTTTCAATAATCATATCAGCAACTGGTGGTATTGAATAAAATAGTTAAAGTTTTGTACTACTATTATCACGTTTTATTGTTTTTTTATCTTTATTAATTTTTCCATGTACATCTAGCATAAATGAATAAAAATGTACACGTTCCTTTTTCTCGCAATCTGTAAACAATGATATTTATTAATTATTTATTTATATTATTATTAAAATAATTATGATATAAATTATCTTACATCAATCCTAAAAGAGATCTATCACCAACAGCACCATACAAATACAAATCCTTTAGTAGTTTTTTTGTCTTTTTTCTTTACCAACTAACTTCTCTAAAAAACTTGGTTTTTCTGGTTCATATCCATTAATGTCATCGCATAAACATTTTTGTTTTTTTTTTTTCAATTCTTCACTTGGACTATTATTATTTTTTATGTCAACATTTGCATCACATGTAATTGAAATAAAATTTATTTGGAATGATCTGAATTTAAATCATATTTCTATTTTTTTTTCGAGTTTTGTATTATTTTTTGATTTTCCTCGAAAAACAAAAAAAAAACTCAAAATTTACTAAGAGTTTTTACTAATAGAGAGAGAATTTACTAATTTCAGTTTTTTTTTTTGTTTTACATCGAAAACTAACATAAAATATTGATAAAGAGTAAAAAAAAATTTTTTTTTAAAAAACAAAAATTTCAAAAATAAAAAAAAAATATTTATCTCCGTAGGCCCACTCTCGTGTCATGCTTAATATTCGTGTTTTGGGCTACCATTTTT
>MKYW01000144.1:280462-305404 GCA_015776835.1 Aphidius ervi | reverse complement strand
AAAAAAAAAAAATAAGGGGGGTAAGTCAAATGTTTTTTTTTTTTAATTGTAAGGGGTAAAAAGTTATGGGGGCTCAAAGTTTTGGGGTTGACGCGAGACGAATTTTAATATGAATTTGGAGAACCACTGCGACCAAAAAATAGAGAGAACACGATGCGCGCGCATATTCTCTCACTGTTTTATCTCATCTCATTCTCACTTATAGATAGTACTTGGTTTGCTGTCTTTTTTTAGTTACTCACACTCGGTTACGTTCGGCCACGCTCGTTCATTCGGTTCTTACTATATCTGTCTTCTTTAAATATATATCTTTCCTCTTTTCATTCAAATCAAACTCTGAGCCGATTTTCGTTTTCGAAGCATCCGCGGCCGAAGAATAATAACAAAAGCAATTGTTTATTGTTAAATTAATATTAACAATTGGATACTATCTTCAATAGTTGACCGATTTCAATAATTTTTTTTTTGTTCTAAAGGCCTTGAAACGTGCTTTTATCTTATTGAATATAAAGAATTATCACTTAAAGAACAACAATATAAGAAATTGTTTTTTGTAAAATTATTATTAAAAATTAAGTTTCTATTTTAATAATTGATTGATTTTTTTTTTTTTTTTATTTGTTTTAAAGGGAACAAAACCAACTTTAATAATACTGTAAAAATAAAATTTTCATTCGAAAAACAACAATAAAATTAATTGTTTATTGTAAAATTATCATTTAAAAATCGAATTTCTATTTTAATAATTGATTGCGATTTGTTTTTTTTTATTATTATTGAATTTTACAATGAACAAATAATTTTATTGTTGTTTTTCAAGTTTAGAAATTGTTTTTTATTTCTAATATTGAAGTTTGTCTTATCTATTTTTCAAAAAGAAAAGAAATCAATCAATCATATTGAAATGGAATCTCAATTTTAAATAATATTTCTACAATAAATAATATTAAATTATTTTATTCAAAATTAAATTTCTACTTTAGCAATTGATGGTTTTTTTTATCTTTTTTTTGATTTTCAAAAAAAAAGAAAAGACAAACTTTAAATTAATTTTGTTGTTTTAAAAATTTATAAATTTTTTTTTCTTTCAAAAAAATTGAAGTTCGTCTTGCCCACTTTAAAAAAAAGAAATCGCAATCGATTTTCAAATAATAATTTTATAATAAACAATATTTATTATATTGTTATTTTTCGAGTAAAAGATTTTCTTTTCACAGTCATATTGAAGTTTGTTTTGACCCCTTTCAAACAAAAAAAAANAGACAATGTTAATTATTATAAAATGAATAAATTTTTGTGTCTTGACTAATAAATAATTAATATTTTCATAAACAAATAAAATTCTATAAATGAACGAGTTTTTTTCTTTTATTTGTTAATGTAGATATCTATTGTTAATGAGGCAAGACATAAAAATTTATTTATTTAATAATAATCTACATATTGTCTACTAGATGTAACAATTTGTCTTTATTGCAAATATCTCGTAATTGAATTGTTTAAACAATTTAGCAACTATAAAAAAGTGTATGAATTTGATATAACTTTGAGTCGTTAAATTGTTTAAACAATTTAATCTCGAGATATTTGCAATAAAAAAAATAGTAATATATAGTAGACAATGTTAATTATTATAAAATGAATAAATTTTTGTGTCTTGACTAATAAATAATTAATATTTTCATAAACAAATAAAATTCTATAAATGAACGAGTTTTTTTCTTTTATTTGTTAATGTAGATATCTATTGTTAATGAGGCAAGACATAAAAATTTATTTATTTAATAATAATCTACATATTGTCTACTAGATGTAACAATTTGTCTTTATTGCAAATATCTCGTAATTGAATTGTTTAAACAATTTAGCAACTATAAAAAAGTGTATGAATTTGATATAACTTTGAGTCGTTAAATTGTTTAAACAATTTAATCTCGAGATATTTGCAATAAAAAAAATAGTAATATATAGTAGACAATGTTAATTATTATAAAATGAATAAATTTTTGTGTCTTGACTAATAAATAATTAATATTTTCATAAACAAATAAAATTCTATAAATGAACGAGTTTTTTTCTTTTATTTGTTAATGTAGATATCTATTGTTAATGAGGCAAGACATAAAAATTTATTTATTTAATAATAATCTACATATTGTCTACTAGATGTAACAATTTGTCTTTATTGCAAATATCTCGTAATTGAATTGTTTAAACAATTTAGCAACTATAAAAAAGTGTATGAATTTGATATAACTTTGAGTCGTTAAATTGTTTAAACAATTTAATCTCGAGATATTTGCAATAAAAAAAATAGTAATATATAGTAGACAATGTTAATTATTATAAAATGAATAAATTTTTGTGTCTTGACTAATAAATAATTAATATTTTCATAAACAAATAAAATTCTATAAATGAACGAGTTTTTTTCTTTTATTTGTTAATGTAGATATCTATTGTTAATGAGGCAAGACATAAAAATTTATTTATTTAATAATAATCTACATATTGTCTACTAGATGTAACAATTTGTCTTTATTGCAAATATCTCGTAATTGAATTGTTTAAACAATTTAGCAACTATAAAAAAGTGTATGAATTTGATATAACTTTGAGTCGTTAAATTGTTTAAACAATTTAATCTCGAGATATTTGCAATAAAAAAAATAGTAACATCTAGTAGACAATATGTAGATTATCATAAAATAAATAAATTTTTATGTTTTGCCTCATTAACAATAGATATTTACATTAACAAATAAAAGAAGAAAACTCGTTTACTTAAAGAATTTTATTTGTTTATAAAAATATTAATTATTTATTAGTCGAGCCACAAAAATTTATTCATTTTATAATAATTAACATTGTCTACTATATATTACTGTTTTTTTATTGCAAATATCTCGAGATTAAATTGTTTAAACAATTTAACGACTTAAAGTTATATCAAATTCATACACTTTTTTCGAGTTGTTGAATTGTTTAAACAATTTCATTACGAGATATTTGCAATAAAAAAAAATTGTTACATCTAGTAGACAATATGTAGATTATTATAAAATAAATAAATTTTTGTGTCTTGACTAATAAATAATTAATATTTACATTAACAAATAAATTTAAATTCTAAGACGTTTATTTGTTTGTGGTAATACACTCGAGATTTCCTTCGCATTTTCACATTTAATTTTTTTTCTATTAGATATACCACTCCTAACAAATGTGGGTCAGCTTGCATTTGCATTGGCTTCTTATGTCGGCATTCAGGCAGTTGACATAAGAAGTTTTGGGTTGAATTTGCCTGATACCATGGCCATTCAAGTTCCGACTGAATATGTACCCAGTTACATCAACCTACAACCAGCCGAGATTGTAGATAATTTTATAACTACTGAAGTAGCCAATGGAGAATTAGCTGGTGTTGTTCAAAGGAACATCATTATAAATTTTATGGGACTATTCACACGAAGCTTCATTATCATTCGTCGTCCCAATGGCGAGATTGCTTTTAGGCAAGAAAATTTGATTACTCTCATCGAACGAACAGCTGCAGATCATGGTGCTGTCCTTGACATTGAGCCTGCAGCTGAAGGTGATGGTGGTGTCCTTGCCATTGAACCTTTAGTTGAAGGGGATGGTGGTGATGGTGATGCCCCGCAGCAGCAGCGTGTGGTAAACAATGTTTTGTTCTTTTTTTTTTTATCGCAAAAAAATATTTATCTGTGCAATATATTTATTTTGTTTTTTTTATTATTTTTCTCTCAAACAGCAAGACAACATTTCTCCATTGAATACAATTGAAGCAATTGACGGTGTTGGTCCTCTTTTCAAATATTGATAATTTTTTTGATAAGTAATTAAAAACATAATTTAAACATGATTCATAAGAAGTCAATAAAAAAATTTTTCAATATTAATCTATTTTTTATTCTTTCGCTAATGAATCCTGAATAATGAAAAAAGACAAATCAACATATGATTAAGTATTTATTACAACAAAAACTATCAAAAATTTCATGAAATTTACTCTTACAAAATAATATTGATTGATTAAATTTATCTTAAATAATATTACAAAAATATACAACTCGTAATTCTACTCTCACAAGTTGGCCAATAATTTGAACTAAATTTATCGACAAAAATCACATTGAAAAAACGTAAAAAAAAATAATTAAAAATATATAATATCAAGTGCAAAAAATTTAGCTTTGAGGTAGAAAATTTTTGGTGAGATCCATCTTGTTTAAGTCTATTTTTTGTCACACACAGCTTTTTGTTTGATAAATAATTTAGCTTCAATTATTAGTTCTAAATGACCTTGGTGTATGTCATCATCTTGAAAACATAATTTATTTTTATTTTTTGATATTTGATGATCCATCAGCACATCCTGATTGTCGTTGTTTTGTAAATAAAACAAGCAATGGTGAATTTTGTTTGGAAGTTTGTTTTTTGCTTTGAGATACAATCTGATTTTTTTGTTGAATTTTATCTTGTTCAATTTTCAATGGTTGTTGTTCTTGTGATAAATTCAATTGTGATTTTGATTTTTGATATTTAAAACCATTAAAAAAATTTTTCAACGACATTTTATCTTTTGTTTTGTCAGAGTTGTTGTTGTTGTTGTTGTTGTCATCATGACAAACTGATGAATCATTTGTTAATTTTTGAAGTTTTTTTGATCTATCAGTATCTTCATCATTGTCAATTGATCTTTTTCTCTTTTCACTATTAACAATGATTAAATTTTTATTCAACAATTTATTTTTAATCACCAAACATGAACGTACTAGACACATAGTCAATCGACAACTTTTAGCATGACAAACTTTAAGCTGAATAAATTCTTTACAAATAGCACAATCAGTTGTATCAAATTTACTTAAACAACTTAAAGAATGTTTAATTACTTTTTTTATTTCATTACAATCATTTGATTGACAATAATCATCAGTACATTGATAACCATGTGTCAAAGCAGCAATACGTCTATCAACTGTAACTTTATTTTTATGAAAATAATTACTTTGTTTATGTATTTCACCAAGCATTACCATTGTACTAAATTTAGCACATCGTAATGTTGAAAATTCAAGATAATTATCTCGTGTTACATTTATAAATCTCAAACGTTCATTCATTAAATCACAATCAATATCAAGATCTGGATCATTAATTGGTCCAAGTTTTTTTTCATCATCTTTACTGTATAAATTAATAATAATAAATGAATCTTTCATTATTTCTATTTCATTAATTATCTTTGACCATGCATCATCATTATTTTTAGCTTTATCAATAGTATCTTCAATAAAATCTGGCCAATAGTCATCATAAAAATATGGTATTTCATTTAAAGATTTAATGTTATCTCCAACAATTAGCTGTTGTTTTATATTTTTATGGTCATTTATTATTTTTCTAAATGTTCCAATACCAATCATTTTATTAAGCCATTTTTGTAATTGTTGAGCATCAAGAATTGTTTGTTCATATGGATGTTTATTAAATATAAAATCTTGATTTTTAGCTGGTGGTCTTGTCCATAAATGTATTGATGTATAACCAAGTTTTTTAACATACTCAAAATATGATAATATTATTTCATAATAAACATTTGTTTTATATTGTTTTGGTAAAAAATAATTTACTGTATCAATATGTGATACATACACTTTTCTTGTATTTGGCATTTTACAATTGTCATTATATTCTTGTACATACATACCAAAAAAACATACTTCAATATTATCAATTAATTGAAATGCAAATATTGATTTTGATTTATATAAATATTCATCATTCATTGAATCATTTTTATTTATATTTTTAATATTTTTTTTAGCTTTAAATTTTTTACTTTTTGATGATAATACACGTATCATTATTTTATTATTATAACAATAACGATTAACCAAAAAATTAATAACTTTTTTTTCTATATATGATGATAATTTTGTAACTGGTAAATTATTAGCTGTAAAATTATTAACTTTATTTATTTGCATATTTTTTTTTTTCAAACAATTATCACATGTATAGCTGCTGTTAATAATACTTTCAATTTTACATACACATATTTGATGTAATTTTTTACCACAATCATCACAAGTTACAAATAATTCTTTGACTGAATTATTATGATATTTTTTGATAAAATTATTTTTATTAATTGTTATTTTATTACTCATTAATTTACCGTCAATTAAATCAATTGTTGGATTTTTATTATTTGTATAACAATTATTACAAATAATATAATCATTATAAATATAATAAATTCCATTGGTTTTAATTTTACAATATTCTTTAGCACAACAAATTAAATTATCATAATTATATTTATATGATTTTGCACAACAATAACCAAGTGATGTCATAACTGGTATCATTGATTCTTCAAATATAACTGATAGCTTTTTTGCATAACCATAAATACGACTATTTTCTGTATTATATAACAAAGCATTTTCAATTAATAGCCAAATATCATCAACGAATTCCCATGGTTCATAATATTTTTTACCATTTATTTTTTTTTGTATTATTGATAAATCAATTGGATTTTTAATAATGTCATAATAATTTGATAGTTTTGAATGAGTACGTGATACACCTCGATGAAATGGTGTTGCTTCTGGATGTTGATTATATATTCTATAAAATACTGGCTTTAATGCTTTAGCTAAATCATTTTGTTTTATTGGAAACTTATATTTTTTATATTGTGGTTTATTTGTTATATTATTTGATAATAATTGTTCAATTGTTGATATGATTTTTTCATTTTCATTATTGTTATCTATTTCGTCAATGTCCATTGATTGATTTTCATCTAATTGTGTTTCTAATGATTCAATAATTGGTACTTGGTTAACTGATGGAACACTTGGTGGTTCATTATTTATTGTTTGATAATTGCCTGGTGTATCAAATGTTAATTGAGTACTTGAATTTGATGAGGCACCTGGTGATTCAACTGTTTGTTCATCATTCAGTGTATCAGATGTCAATTGAGTAATTGATTGTGATGAATCAGTTGGTGTTTCAATATTTTCTTGTTGATTATTATTTTGTTCATCAGATGTTAATTGAGTACTTGAATTTGATGAAGCAGTTGATGATTCAAGTGTTTGTTTATTAATAATTGTATCAGATGTCAGTTCAGTAGTTGGTGTTTCAATATTTTCTTGTTGATGATTATTTTGTGTATCAAGTGTCAATTGAGTATTTAAATTTGATGGAACAGTTGGTGATTCAACTGGCTGTTGATCATTTGGTGCAACAGATGCTGATTGAGTATTTAAATTTGATGAGACAGTTGGTGATTCAACTGGTTGTTGATCATTTGGTGTAACAGATGTTGATTGAGTATTTGAATTTAATGCTACACTTGATGAAGGAGTTGTTGGCCTACTATATACTTTTGCAGTATTATTTGACGTTGTAGATTTTACTTGACTACTTGGTTTTGATGATTTATCAATTGGTATTGCACGAGGTTTTTGTTGACGAACATTTGTTCTTAATTCTTGAGATATTTGTTGATTATTATTTTCATATATTAATTGTTTTTCTTGATTAATTGTATTTTGTTTTTGTAAATGAAATTTTTCAATTTCATATATATTTTGTGCAATAATATGTAAATATTCAATTTTAGAATTTGCTTTTATAAATGTTTCATTTTCAACTTTTTTAGAATATAAAAATAATGGATAATATCTAACATCAAAATTTATAATATTTATTATTGCTGGATGCATTATTTCAACTAATTTAAATATAAAATGATTTCTTAAATCTTGTGATAAATTTATTTGCCATTGTTTAGTATATCCATCATTATTATTAATAATCATTTGATGTAGTTCAATTTGTCGTATTGGCATTTGTTTTTCTGTTGTATTTAAATTATTATTAGCTAAATTTAAGCTTCGTTTTTTTTCTTGAAGTCTAACTGGTTTACAAAGAAAACAATGTTCATTTAAACATGTTTTCCAATGTTTTGCAATTGTTTTTGATGAATAACAATGTGGTGTTTCACAATCAGTTGTTTTTTGACAATTTGACATGTGAATAAATGTTTTTTTCATACATTCACACAATACCCATGTACATTTTTTATTATTATTTTTTTTATTATCATTAAGGTTACATCCTTGTGCATGTATCATTAATAATAATTGTTTTCTCATTCTATCTTGATGTATTATAATATCTTCTTCTGTCAATACTCCACCTAAATTTTAATATAAATTAATTAGATAAATATCTAAAAACTATTAACTTAATAATTTATAAATAAATATAACAAAATTAAAATTGAGGGAAATATTTTTATATACCTGTTGAATATGGATCAGCTGTTTGACGATTTACAATTTCATGTATTATAACCAGTTCATCATTTGTTTTATTTTGATTCATCATAATATTTGGTTCAATATTTTCATTGTTGTAAATTTTCGACATTGTTATTATTGTTTTATTAATTTTTTTAATAAAAAATTAATCTATCACTTTTCATCATCACAATTCACAACGACTCGTTCAGACTTGTTGTTGCGTTATTGTTATTTGTGTGTAACCTTACCCTAAACACATGGTCACACACTTTTACATTTCTTTTGTTAGAAAAATATTTTAAAAATTAAGAAGAATTTGCACTGGGCGACAAATTTTTTCTATTAGTGTGGGTGTGTGTGTGTGTTTGAATATTTATTTGATGACCAGTTGAATTTTTGTGTTTTTTTTTTTCTCTCAAGATTTAAGGATTAATTTCTATTGTGATGAATTGATTAGAGACAGATAAAAGCTATTAATATGCAAAATAGAAAAAATTTTTAAAAAAGATTATGTTACTAATTTTTAAACTGTCGTTAATTATATATATTTTTTTTTTTTACCTAAATTACATAAATAATTGGCAAAATAATTTAACATAAATTTGATAAAAAAAAATCAAGTCTAAATTAATTAATACATTTACAAATAATAACAAAAACTAGTATTTTTTATTTTTTTTTATTTTTTCATTATCGTTTAATTATCAATTGAGATTACAATGGTATAAAGAATCGTATAAATGTATAATAATATTTATATATATTTATATTTATATATAAGACGACAGCTCGCCGGAGAAGCGATTTTATTTTTTTCTTCTTTTTTTTTTTTTAATTATTTTGTGATTTATTAAAAATCTTATTTCTTATTTATAAAAAAAAAAAAATTTAATCGGTCCTCCGTGCGAGCTGAAAATTTGAGCTTTTTTTTTTAATTTGCGCGTTCAATCCTCACACATACATTTTACAATATAATTAAGAAAAAGAATAATCATATCAATAATAAATTTGAAAGATTTTCAAGATGCATTTGGTCGTGAATTTTTTCATTCAAGTGTAGCACAGCACCCGTATTCACAGGGCATTATAATTTAGGGCTTTTTTCCTCCACTGGCGGCGCTTGTGAAGCTTTTGTATGTGAAATCTATACATATATAAAAAAAATATCGGTTTTTTTTTTGGCTTCTTTTACCCAACAATTTTATTTTTTTTTTTTATTCATTATTTATAAAGTCAATATAATTATTTATCAATATCCAGCGATGATTTCTAATATTTATAATTGATTTTTATCGACGTGTAATGAGTTGTTTTTTTCTAATTTTCTATTTTTTTTTAAATAGCTCTAATGACGAATGAAAGAACATCAGTGTTGAAACTTGATAAAACTTGGAAAAAATTAAGAGGCCCTGTGGTCTAGAGGTTATGGCATTTGCCCGGGAAGCAATAATAGACTTGGGTTCGAATCTCAGCCGGGAAACTTTTTAATTTTTCCAAGTTTTAACGAGTTAACACTGACGTCCATCTATTCGTCATTGAGCCATTAAAAAAAAAACTATTATTATTTGATTTGAAAAAAAATTCATTAAATTTAATTTTAACATAAAGCAATATCTTTGATATTTTGTTAATTGCTAAAGTAATCTATGAATACATGTTTCATAATTTTGAAAAATTCTTAATGAAACTCATTTATATTTGTTAAAAGTTGCTGCTTGAAAACCTGCTGCTGCTGCTGTTTTAGAATCATCTGCTCGGAGAATTGAAACAGGACATCCCCATACAAGGTAGGATTTCTTTTTTTAATATCAATATTAAACGGTTCATTGACAGTCGGGCCAAGTTTTTNTTTTTTTTTTTTTTTTCTTTTGTTAAATTTTTTAATTTATTTTTTAATCTTGTGATTTAAAATTCCATCAAGTTCTTCAATGAAGAACGAGGTTGAGATGGTGAGTTTGCTCATCTTCTCCTCTTGGCAGTTGCTGAGGCAATTATTTGTTGAATCATTGGTTCTGGTGTGCAAACAAGTGGATCACATTTCATACTGCCATCACCTCCACAACTATAAATTAAATTAAAAAAAAAAAAAACGAAATTAATAATTAAATAACATTTTCGTATTTTAAATAAATATTAAAATAATAACTTACGTGCAACGAAGACATGGTCCAGATGATGATTGAATATATTCACCAACTCTGTACGATCTTCCATTGATTTGGCATCCACTCCTTTTAGTTGCTCCTTTGTATGCATGTGAAAGGAAATGAGGTGGTAATGTTGTTGTTGTTGTTGTCGTTGTTGTTGTTACATTTAATAATGTTGCTTTTGGTACATGACATTCATATCTTGGACAACAAAAACCTCTTATTGCTTCTTCATGACAACCAGCAATTGGTGGTGGACAACTTTGTTGAAGACAAATAATATCACCACGGAAACAGAAACAGAAATCACATGGATCATCTCGTGGTATTTGTTGTGCTGATACATATACTTTTCCACCGTATCTACATGTTCCTGCTCCATAAACAGCTTGATCATCATCTTCACCATAATCTTCATCTGGTGGTATATATGAACCAGTATTAACTGGGAAGTTTGGATGTTCTTCAGTTGTTGAACTTTGATCTGGATATTCATCAGCTGAATGAGAAATATTTTCTGTTGTTGGTGTTGTATAACTTATTGGTGTTTCTGTTATATTTTCTGGTGTAATACCATGATCAATTGGACTAATTGGCTCTTCATGTTCATCTGAAATACTTGGTAATTCAGGTACTTGTGCTGGGTGTTGATCTTCTTCAGTTGGTATTGGTTCATTATTATCTGGTATTAGAGTTGGGCTTGTAATAATTTCAGGCTCAGCAGGCTTTTGTTCCTCAGGAATAAATGGTTTTTCTTCAACTGGTTGAGGTGTAGTTTGAATTTGTTCAATTATTTCTGGTACTGGTGTCTCTGCTGGTGTTTCTGGTTGTACTGGAGATATTTCAGTTGGTTTTTCTTTCTCTGCTGACTCAGTTGTAGATGATGATGATGGTAACTCTTCAAATATCGTTGTTGATTCAGGAGCATTTGTTAATGGTACTTCGTCTTGAGGAGTAAGTGTAGTTGTTTCTTTAGAAGCTACTGTTACCTCTGGTGTTATTTCTTTGCTTGGCTCTGTTACCTCTGGTACACTTTCTTTGCTTGGCTCTGTAACTTCTGGTACAATTTCTTTATTTGGCTCTGTTACTTCTGGTACAATTTCTTTACTTGGCTCTGTTACTTCTGGGACAATTTCTTTGCTTGGCTCTGTTACCTCTTGCATAGCTTCTGTATTTGACTCTGTCAACTCTGGTACAATTTCTTTATTTGGCTCTGTTACCTCTGGTATACTTTCTTTACTTGGTTCTGTTACCTCTGGCATGGCTTCTGTATTTGACTGTGTAACCTCTGGTACAATTTCTTTACTTGGCTCTGTTACCTCTGGCATGGCTTCTGTATTTGACTCTGTCACTTCTGGTACAATTTCTTTACTTGGCTCTGTTGATTCTGGTACAATTTCTTGACTTGGTTCTGTCACTTCTGATGTAATTTCTTTGCTTGGCTCTGTTACTTCTTGTGGAATTTCTGTTTCTTTTTCAATTGGTAATTCTGTTGGTTTTTCATCTGATGTTTGAATTGGTTTTTCTTCTTCAATAGGTACTTCTGTTTGCTCTTCAACAACACTTTCTGTAGGTTTTTCTTCAGTAATTGGTTTATCAGTAATACCTTCAATTGGCTTCTCTGTTATTTCATTTGGAATTTCTATCTTTGGTGTTGATTCAGGAGCTTCAGACACTGTTGGTTCTTCAGTTACTGGAATAGCTGTTTCTACTTCTGGTTTTTCATCTTCAACATGAGTTGGTAAATCTTGAGTTGGCAAGCTTGTTGTTCCTTCAGCAATTTCAGCCTCTGTTGAAAGTTCTTCAGATGGCTGTTGTGGTGCTTCAGTTATTACTGGAGTTTCTGTAACCTTTTCTGTTGCAATTTCAGATTCAGTTGGCTTGTCTTCATTAGTCTGAGTCTCTGTTTCAACTTTGACACCTTCAGTTACATCTTCTGGTTTTTCTGTCATATTTTCTTCAGGTTTTTCATCAATAGAGCTTGGAGTATTTTCTGGTTGTTCACCGTCTAATGGTTTTTCATCAGTAGTAACAGCGTCAGTAACACTTTCAGGTTTTTCATCAGTGGTAACAGCGTCAGTTACACTTTCAGGTTTTTCCGAATTTTCTTCAACTGCAACAGTTACACTTTCAGGCTTTTCTTCTGGAATAACAGGAATATTTTCAATAGGTTCTTCTGGTTTATTTTCTGGTTGAATTGATGCTGATTCTGTTTGTTCTTCAGTAGCTATTACAGTGACTTCTTCTTCAGGTTTTTTCGTAACTTCAGTTTCTTCACTTGGCATAATTGATGAGCTTTCTGGTCCTGCTGTTGGTACAGCTGGTTGTTCAGTCTCAACGCTAGTAATACTACCTTCAGTTGGAGTTATTTTGGGTCCTTCTGTCTGTTCCTCCAAAACTTTTTCTGTATCACTTTCAACAGGTAAAATTGGCAAGCTTGTTTGTTCATCAGGTTTTTGTTCTTCAGTTGGTTTTTCAGTAACTACTGTTTCAACTGGTTCATCAGTTGGTTTTTCACTTTCAATTGTTGTTTTTTCAGTAATTTCAATTTCAGGTTTATTTGTTTCTTTTTCAAGTATAACTTCAGTTACTGATGGTATCTCTGGAGATTCAGTTGATAATATGGCTGGTTCTTCAGGTTTAATTATTTCTGGAACGATTGGCGTTGTTGTTGTTGGAATTTCATTTGAATCAGTTGGTGATGATGTAGCTGCCTCAGTTATTACAGCCTGAGTAGTTATATCTTTATCAACTGATGGCTCTTCTGGTATTGGTGCCATTGTACCTTCTTCCTTGGTTGGAGTAATTTCAGTTTTATCTTCTGGTTTTGATTCTGGAATTTCTCCTCCTGGCAATTCATTTGTCTCAGTTGGAGTTATTTCAGCTGGGCCACTAGTTGTTTCTTCAGCAAGATGTTCAGTTGTTGCAGTTTCTTCTGGTTTACTTGGTTGCTCAGTTTCTTTGTGTTCTTCAACACTTGGCTCAGATACCATTGTCACTGATTCAGGACTTGCTGGAATTTCATCAGTTGGTTTTGTTTCTGCCTCTTCACTGACACTTGAAACAGTTGATTCTGCCTCTGGTACAATCGGTGCTGATGTGTGTTCTTCAGGTACTGATGTTGGTACTTCAACTGGAGCTTCTGGGCTTGAAACTTCTATCTCTGGTGCTTTTGTTTCAACTTCTGGAATGATTTCTTCATTTTCAGGAGCTTTTGTTTCACTTTCTGGTGTTTTATCTTCAACTAAAACAGCTTCAGTAGGTGAAATTTCAGAAGGAATAATTTCTTCAGATATATTTTTCTCAGTTGTTGGAATTTCTTCATTAATATCAGTTGATGTTTCTTTGATGTCAGTGGCTGGTGAAGTTGGTTGTTCTTGTTCTACAGGTTTTTCTTCCTCAGGTTTAGCTGTTTGAGTCTCTTCTGTTGATGGTTCAACTGCTACTTGGCTTGTACTTGTTATTATTGGACTTCCTTCAGTTATTTCTTCAGTAATTATCGTACCTTCATCTGTTGGTTTTTCTTCAGGTGTTGCCTCAGTTGAAATATCTTCTTTCACAATCACAGGCTCACTTGTCGTTGAACTTTCTTCAGGTTTAGTTTCATCACCAAGACGGTTAATTACAGCTTCAGTTGTTTGTTCTTCAGGTTTTTCAGATGGTTCAGCAGTCATTGGTTTGTCCTCTGGAGCAATCGATGAGGAAGCCAATGTTTCAGCTTCTGTTGTTGAATCTGTTATAGTAACAGGAGATTCTGTTTTTTCAGTTTCGCTTGGTAATTCAGATGGTTGACTTCCTTCTTCTGTAGTTTGTATTGGCATCTCTGGTTGAGTTTCTTGTGATTGTGTAGATGACTCTTGTGGAATTTCTGACGCTGGTTTATCTGTAATTAAATCTGATTCAGTCTGTGATTTGTCCTCAATAGTTGCTTGAGTTGTATGTTGTTCCATCATTTGGTTGTCAACTATAAGAGGAACAGTTGGGGAAGCATCACATGAATACATTGGGCAACAAGACTCCTTGATATTGTGAACAGGCATACAATTCAATAAATGAGATGGAGGTGGTGAACAAGTCACAAGTTCACACTGAATAATACTGCTGACACATTTACAACTTTTTTGACATAGATTTGTTGTAGGAACAATTTCATTATTTAAGTATGTTACATCATCAACGAGACAACTTCCTTCGCCAGGAATTCCTGAAGCCACGTCTTCTTGTGTAGAACCTTCAGGTTGAACTGTAGATGTTTTATCGTCAATACTTGGAAGAATAGATCCTTCTGTTTGTTGTTCTACATTTGGCTCTTCAGTTTTTTGTTCTTCACTTACAGATTCAGTTGGTATACTTGTTGGTTCAATAGGTTTTTGTTCCTCAGTAGGCTCTTGTGGTATGGTTTCTTGACTAGTGGTATCTACTGGTTTTTCTTCTTCGACTGGTGATGTTGTTGGTATAGCTTCTTGGCTAATTGTATCAACTGGTTTTTCTTCTTCGACTGGTGATGTTGTTGGCATAGCTTCTTGACTAGTAGTATCAACTGGTTTTTCTTCTTCGACTGGTGATGTTGTTGGCAGTGCTTCTTGGCTAGTTGTATCAATAGGTTTTTCTTCTTCGGGTAGTGATGTTGTCGGCATAACTTCTTGACCCGTTGTATCAACTGGTTTTTCTTCTTCTATTGGTGATGTTGTTGAAATAGCTTCTTGACTAGTTGTATCAACTGGTTTTACTTCTTCAACTGGTGATGTTGTTGGCAAAGTTTCTTGAGCAGTTGTATCAACTGGTTTTTCTTCTTCAGCTGATGGTGTTGTTGGTATAGCTTCTTGACTAGTTGTATCAACTGGTTTTTCTTCTTCAACTGGTGATGTCGTTGTCATACTTTCTTGGCCAGCTGTATCGATTGGTTTTTCTTCTTCAATTGGAGATATTGTGGGCATAGCTTCTTGACTAGTTGTATCAACTGGTTTTTCATTTTCAATTGGTGATGTTGTGGTCATAGCTTCTTGAGCAGTTGTATCAACTGGTTTTTCTTCTTCAAGTGGTGATGTTGTTGTCATAGTGTCTTGACTAGTTGTGTCGATTGGTTTTTCTTCTTCAACTATTGATGGAGTTGAAATTTCTTCTCCAACAACTGTAGCTTCAGTTGGCTGCTGTGGTTTTTCTTCAGATTTAGCAACTGTCGTCATTTCTAATTCTGTTTCTGTCACTGGTTCACCTGTTGACGTCTCGCCAGATATTGGAGCCTCCGTTATATTTTCTGTTGGTTTTTCTGGTTGAGGTTTAATATTTTCTGTTGCTTGTTCACTTGTCACTGCACTTTCAGTTGAAATTTCACTTGTTGATTCACTAATTGGTTTTTCTGTTGATTTTTCTTCACTGGCAATTGTTGTTGGTACCTCAGATTCAGTTGGTTTTTCTTCTGGTGTTGATAATGGAGTTGTATTATTATCACCAGTTTCTTCTAATGGTTTTTCTTCAGTAACTGGACTTTCAGATGGTCCTGTTGTCACTCCTTCATCTACACTTGATTCTGTTGGTTTTTCATTTTCGTCAACTTTAACTGTAACAGTAGGTTCTTGTGGAATTTCTTCAGGTTTAACTTGTGAAACTTCATTAGATTCTGTTGGTGTTTCATTGTCAACTGAAGCTTGAGTTGATTCTCCTGCAGTAATTGGTGTTGATTCTTCTAAAATTTCACTTTCAGTTGTATCTTTTTCACCTGTAGCTGGAATTTCAGTTGATTGACTTTCACCTTCAGGCAGTGCTGGTTCTTTTTCTGGCTCTTGTGTAATTATTTCATGATCGCCAGTTGGTATTTCTGACGTTGATTGCTCTTCAGGTGTGATAGTTTCTTCTGTTGGTTTAATTTCTTCTGGTGTAATCAACTCTGGTGTTTCTGGTTTTTCGGTAACTTGTGCTTCTTCTTCGCCTGAAAGAATAGATTCTGTTGGTTTTTCTTCAGACACAGAAGATTTAGTTGTAACTTCAGCAATTGATTCTTCAGTTGGTTTTATTTTATCTACGTCAGGTTGTTCTGTTTGTAATTCAGGTGTTTCTTTCATTGTTACAATTTCTTCACCACTAGGTGACAAAGTTGATGATCCATCAGCAGTTAAAGTTGACATTTCTTGTTCTTGGCCAATTGTTGTTGGTTCTTCCACATGTGGAATTTCACTTGCTGATTCTTCAGGCTTGGCAACACTTGGAGTAACTTCTTCCATTATTTCATTTGGATTTTCTGTTGAACTTGAAGATGCTTCTTCTACTTTTTCTGTTGAAATTTCTTGTGAAATTTGACCCTCAGTTGTCTGTTCTTCAGTGCTTGCCTCAAGTGGTTCTTCAGTCATTGGCTCAACCGATGATGGTTTTTCAACTGGCATTTCAGAAGTTGTAACATGACTTTCAGTTTCTTCCGATGATGTTTTTTCAGTACTTTCTTTATCTCCTACACTAGGGGTAGTAACTTCAGAACTTGTTTCTTCTGAACTTTGTTCACCGCTTACATCAAGACCTTTTGTTGGCATATCTTCTTCGGATGATTCTGTTGGTTTTGCCTCTATAATAATTCCAGGTGTACTTGATTCTGTTGATACTTCTGAAATAACATCGTGTGAAGTAGTTTCACTGGATACTGTTGTTTCTTGTTCTGTAATTGCACCTTCTGTTACTATGACTTGTGGTTCTTCAGGCTTTTGTTCAATTGGAATTTGTTCTTCAGGCTTTTGTTCATCGATTGGAATTTTCTCCTCAGGTTTTTGTTGTTCAATTGGTATTTCACTTTCAGGTTTTTGCTCAACTGGAATTTGTTCTTCAGGCTTTTGTTCAACAGGAATTTCTTCTGGTTTTTCTCCTTCAATTGGCAATTCTGTTTCACTTGGAATATTTATATGTGGATGATAAGTCGTTGGAATAATTGTTTCTGGTTTTTCAGTCATTTGACTATCTGGTGCAACTGTATCAGCTGGTTCCTTTGAGTATCCCTCTGTAACTTGTACTTCATGAACTGTTTCTTCATCTTCTTTCTTTGTAACTTCTGGTACTTCTGATGTCACAGCTTCAACAGGTTCTTGTGGTGGATATTCCGTTTTTATTTCTGGCTCTTCAGTCACTTGTGATGGAATTTCATCAATTGGCTTAATAATTTCTGGTTTAATTTCAACTTGGCCTTGTTCATCTGGTGATTTTTCAGTTATTGATTCTTGTGTTGGTTTTGCTTCTTCTGGAATATCATCTTTTTTCTTATCTTCTTCTTCTTCTGGTTTTTCTTCTTTTGGAATTTCTGTTGTTAAAATTTCACCTTCAGTCAATTTTTTCTCTGGTTCTTCAGTTTGAGCAATTTCTGTCAAATTTTCTTGGTCAATTGGTTTATTTTCTTCACTAGTTGATTGACCTGCAAGTGTTGTTGGTTCTTCTGGAATAATTGCTGATTCAGTAGTATCCATTGGCTTAGATTCTTCATCACCCTTTGGCACCTCATTGTCATCATGTGACACTGTTTCAGTTGGTTTTATTTCTTCACTTGGTGAAACTGTTGATATTTCTCCAGGTATAACTGGTGGTAAACCTTCAAATGGCATTTGATCTTCACTTCTTGCTGGTGGTGCAACTGATGGTCTTTCACTTGGAGCAATAGGTATTCCAGTTGTTATTTCTTCTGGTTTTTTATTGTCAATTGTACTTTCAGTTGGTTCATACACTTCTTTAACAGTTGTTATTTCTTCTGGTACAATTGGTGCATCTGTTTTTTGCTCAATAGGTGTTCCAGTTGTTTCTGATTCTACATTATGCATAATATTATCTTGTGGTACTTCTGTAGTAATTGGCATCTCAATATCAGAATCAGTAACGGGTTTATGATTATCGGGAATTACATTGTCTGCACCTGGGAATATTTCAGCAGGTTTTTGTGTTTGTGTTTCTTTATCTTCAATTGTTACATTTTCTTCAGTTATTGTTTCATTATCAAGTGATGTTACTGGCTCTTCTGTTCCACTTTCAATCAATCCAGCCTCGTCATCTATAAAAAAAATAAATAAATTAAATAAATAAATTTTTTTATATTATAAAAAATAATAATTGAAAAATATCAATTTCAATAATATAATGAAAAAATAAATAAAAATATTTATATATTCTTGTTTATTGTTATTTTATTATCAATAAAAATAAATAATTATTCTTAAATTTATTTAAACCACAAATACGTGACTAAAATATTGAAATAAAATAGTTGAAATTCTATTTTATTTTTTTTAAATTGATTTAGTTTAATAATAAAAAAATTAGTTATTCTTACCGCATTTGTACGTGGTTGGACAACATTCACCATCAGGTGGTGGCATTGCAGTACAATTTTTACCATGTGTTTCCATTGGTGCACCACAATCTTGTACAGCACATGCAATATCACCACGGAAACAATAACAATGTCTACATGCTTCATTTGATAAAATTAAATCACCATCATTATAAACATTATTATCATGATAACATTTAGCTGATATACCAGTTGGTATCATTGTCGTTGTCATAATTAAACCAGGTGTTGTTGTTTCAATTTCAAGTGGTTCTTCATAATCACAATCATATTTAACTGGACAACATATACCTGGATGATATAATGGTTTACAACCAGCAACTCTTAATGTACATTCTTGCATAAGACATGTTGTTCTATTTCTAATACAATAACAAAGTTCACATGGATTATTTGGATCACTTGGTAATTGTACTCCATCAGCATAAAATTTATTATCAACATTACAACCATAATTATCATGAAAACCAAGTTCAGTTGATTCAATTGATGGTGAATTTGTTGTTGATGTTAATAAATGTACTGGTACTTCTGGACATGTTATTACTGGACAACATTGATCTGGTCGTTTTTCAACTTTACAATCTTGACCTATTGCTTTTGTGAATGGACAAACTCTTAGGTAACACATGAGCATTCGATTGTGGCACGTACAATTTAAACATGGTTCATTTGTCAATATTCTGTCTCCTTCTTCATAGTGTTGAAAATTGTAGTAACATCCAGTTGTTTCTATATAAAGATAATTAATTTATTAAAGCTTATATATATATTTTTTTTTAATATAAATATTAATATAAATATTTTTAAAATTTAAAAAGTTATCAAGTAGTACAAGTCAATGTTTGTTCATACCACTTCCGTATTCAGCAATTTCTGTTGTATCATCTTCGTATACTGGTGCTATAAACAAATAAAAAAGAAGTTTATTTAATATTTTAATAAAAAAAATTACTCTACTAATATTAAATAATAATTTTTGAATAAATATTAACATAAGGGCTGAAAAAAAAAAAAAAAATCAGTGACAATAGTTTCATTATCTCAGTAAATACTGACAGCAAAGAAAAAAAAAATTGTTTGTCAATTCTATATATATTTATGAGGGGATGAAAAAGACAAAAAAAAAATAGGGTTCTATTGAGAGCAAGACACAGAGTCAAAGCACCATACGGCATTCTGTGACTTTTTTTTTAAAAATCAACCCTCTATCGAGTCTTCAACGCCCAAAGTTGTATAATAATAATACTTTTTTTTTTTTTTTTCACGAAAACATCACGAAATTAAAGTGTTTTCACCAAGTATATATAGGATTCTCATTTTGTTTGTTCTTTTTTTTTTTTTCTTTCTTCTTTTTTTTCATCAATTTTCTTTTTTATTAATTGATATGTTTTGTTTTTTTGTTTCAGGAAGGGTGATAGACAATTGATGATTTCAAATAAAAAGAAAATAATAAAGACAGACTTTTATACAGTGTTAGAATTTTTTCATGCGTGATAAAAGTGCAAAGTGTTTAAATGACAATTTGGAAAGTGTTTTTAAAAAGTATATATATTTATTGTTAAAATAAATTTCAAAGAATCATTTTGTGAATAATTGATACATATGAATTGTGAAGTGTATTTATTCATCTGGATTCGTGTCTCGTTTATGTTTATTCAATTGCAGCTCACAAACTTTAGTGTATATTGCACACCTTCATCGTTCCTGAGCACGTAATACAATGAGACATGTACATTGAAAAATCAGCAAGACTTTAAAAAAAAAAAAAAGACTACAAGTTGGTAAGTGTTTTTTATTCATTTGTATATTAGTGTCTAAGATAATCAGCATTCTGCATTTGACGATAAACATACAGACAAATTCCAATGAACCGAATTCTACTGGGAACCAAAAAACACCTCAATGAATGAATTTTTTTTATTTATTTTTATTATATATTCTTCATTGTCTAACGAATGTAAAAGCCTTCATGTTTAAACAAAAACCCTTGACACGTTCACAAGATGTCACGTGTGTCATCATCATCAGTATGTGGGACATCTTTTTCTTTGATACATCCATTCATAAACTTAGATTATGAAATTGATTAAATCAATAATAATTTATCTATATACTAAAAAAATATAAAAATAAATAAAATTGCAATTTTTCATTTTCACGCAATCTTTATTCTTTGCTAGTTTTTTTTTTTTTTATTTATTTTTTTCAATTATTATTAAATGTTTTTTTTTTTTACGATCTTTACTGGTTATTTTTTATTTTTTTTTTTTTCATATTTCAAGTTTTGCAAAGTGAGGAATGTGACAATACGTGTGTTTAGAATTTTCTTGGTAAATATTTTTACCGTGTTTTAACCATACTTCGTGATCAGTTTTTAAATATATTATATTTTTTTTTTTTTTATAATAATGTTATCGATTCAATTTCATTGTTGATGTCAATCACGAGTTGCTCGATCAACGAGTTGAAACTATGATAAAGCAAAAGCAAAAGAAAAAAATTTAGATGAGATTTTTATATATATATAAAAAAATTTCAATGGACACTGGCCAATCAGATCCGGATTATAGTTGTAACCGTAATGTGGCTATTTACGCGTGATAATGTGATGGCAATATTCTGAAATCCTTGGCACGACCCATCAAGAATTACTGTAACGGTCTTCAACACGTAGAATCGGTCACTGACCTTCAAAAAAATTATCCTTTTATGGTCTTTTTTTTCCTTTCAACAAAAAAATATTCAACGTATATTTAAATGACATTCATTGATTTAAAATTCAATTTAACGCATCAATTAATTGACCCATCATTACTCAACAAATTCAAAATATACTTGCTAATTCAAATCAGATGGATTTTAATTTTTTTTTTTAATTCTTTATATATATTTTTATTCAAAGAGATTAAAAACCCGGAAATTATTACCGGTACAGGATTAAAAAATTTCATTTTGCAGTTATGTAATTTTATTTGATTAAAAAAAGAAAAAAAAACAAAACAGGTTCAAGATATTCAAGAAGCTGTTCGAATGAATTGCTATTTTTATTATTGGTCCACCTGTTTGGTACGTTGTAAATTACTGTTGGATTCTGAGATTATTTTTTTATATTATAAATTCCGGTTTTCTCAAAGATTTAGTATTTTTTTTTTTTTTTTTGAATTTTATATTTAATTTTCATTGGAATGATCAATTGAATGACAGACAGTAGAAAATTATTGCCTCGTGTATTACAAGTGACAGGCAGTTTATATTTGTGGGCACGCGATTTAAAATAAAGAGAAATGAGTGTGAGTAAAATATATAAAAAGAGACAGAGTTAGAAAATAAAATTTAAAAAAAAAAGAAAGGCAGTGTACTTTAGAATGCGGTTGATGGTAATGAACTTTTGGTGAGTAGAGGCAAGGTCGTTGTCAATGATTTCATAACATTGACTCTGCGGTTATTTAATAACTTTTTCATATATATAATTGAGAAATATATACAAATAAAATTAAAAATTCATTTAAATATCTTATTTAACTAATGTCAAGGAACTTATTTTACATTAGCTATATATAAATTTATCATATATTTTAAAATAATTTATATATAAAACGTTAGTCATTTTAACTATATTATTTTTTGTATATATATTTTAAATAATAGGCCTTTAAATCAATTTTATATATTTAAAAAATTTGACTGTAATGGATAGCCGTATATAGTAGAATAACATTAACATTTATACAGCGTGAAACAATTTTTCATCCATCACTTTCATAGTTAAGTTACTTCATCCATGAAATTCCAACGAGGAAGTCAAAGTTTTCTCGTTATTTTTTTTTCTTTTCTATAAATTTTTTTATATCTAAAAATAATAGAATAAAAGGTTTTTATATATAAGTAAAACATAAAAGTGATCGAGATTAAAAAAATAAATAAATAAAAAAAGGGAGAGATGAGACAGTTAAGGGAAATAATCCAGTTAACCGGTCCATTGCTGGTCAACATGTATATAACTGTTCCTACTTTTTTTTGTCATTAAACTTTTTTTTTCCTCCTGACCTCATACATGAAAAAAATAAAAAAAAAATGATTCTTTTTTAAAACTCAATTCACTATAAATTATGTCAGAATGATATTTAAAAAAATTGACACAAAAAAAAAAAAAAAGTAAAAACATTGAGTAAATGTTTATGGGTGATCGATGCCAAAAGCTTAATCCGTGTCATGCTGATGCTGCACCCACGCGTTCCGTTATGACCGCAATTGACCTCACAAAGTAACTTGAAGTACTTGAATTAATATATACTGAACATGCAGAAGAAGAACATTTAAAGGCATTTAAAGTTGTCCACATTTAAACAAGGACAATATCTGCATATCAGTATCATGTCCTCAATTTTATTTTTCATAAATATTATTAACCTTGATTTTAAAAATAAAACAATGTCATTCAACCTGTTACTTTATTTTCATTAAAAAAAAAAAAAAAAACAAATTAAATAATATTTAATCACAATAAATACATAATCATCATTATCATTATAATCCGGTAATAATAAAAAGGAAATGACGAAAAAAAAAATAAATAATTAATCAGTTAAGTTTTTTTTTTTGTATGATGTTTACCGTTTTAATCCAACACTCTCGTGAAATTAAAAAATATAAACAAGATGTTAAATAAAAATTTATATAATAATCAAGAGGTTCAGGTGTAAATTTTTTGATGAGCTTAGTTGTCTCGGTCAGTGACATTATCCTCTCATAAAATTTTAAAAATATTTGTATTTTATTAAAATTATTATATTATAATAATTGATATATTTGTATAAATAATATTAAGTTGTTTGTATAAATAAAAAATTATTGAGTTATAAAAGGGGTCCTTAACCCTGATGATGCGTGTATATAGAAAACCGGCTATGACTTAAACGGAAGCTAGTGTCCCAGGTCGGGATTAATACACATGGCAATACCACGAAGAGTAACAGGTCCAGGTGGAGATGTTTGTTGTTTGTTTAGTTGAAAGGTGAAGCATGAGAAAAATCATTGAATAACGCGTTAGATATCCATTAAGGGATTTAAAAAAAAAAAAAAAAGAACATTAAATATATATATATAAAATAATACTGTGATTCAGGAAGAGAGTGTACACACTAACTGAACAAGACAACATGATGAAATAAAAATAAAAAAAAATATTTTTTCAATACCTTGAATGGATATACTGTATGGAATGTCGTTGTACAATACTTGAAATTTACAAGAATCGATAACAAATAATAAAAGAAAATGACTTTTCATGTGGGAGGTCTTTTTTTCATAAATGTATNTTTTAAAAAAAAAAAAAAAAAAAAGTATTAGATGATGTATACTTTTGTAGACATTTAAAAAATATTTTATTTTTTTTAAAAAATGTAATATTTTATGTATATACTTTGTGGATATATAGCTTCTTTATAAAACAGCATTACTTCAAGTTTAAACATGCCATTTAAGTGGTACTTTTCATTGTCCATCACTCGAAGCGTGTCGAGTACGCGTGACGAAGACGAGAATAAAATGTTGTGGTGTAAAAAAGATCACCATCGAGACACACGTCACTACGTCAACTATGTTACTGCTATTTTTTTAATTTTTTTATCTAATTTTATTTAAAAAATTATAATTTTTTTTACGGTACTACTGATTATATAGAATAGAAAAAAAAATACGTTAATAATTTTTATTTTTTTTTATTATAAATAACTCACCAGAATTTGCAATATGCAATAATGTCAAAATAAAAAACAGCCAAAGAATAATTCCAGGCCGGTAATGACCGGCGCTCAACCTCGTCATTTTCCTTATCCTGTAACATAAATATATATCATTATGATAAACAAATAAAATAATTGTTTATATATCTTTAAATATTATATAAAAATTTAATCGCGTAATTCAGCATGCTCTTGTCCGAATAAACCAAATAAATATATATAAAAGCTGGTTTATACTGGCGTGGGAATGCGCACATGAGTTTCACACCTTTCCGTTATTACAATAACGGAAGTGTCATGTTTTATTAAATTCGAATGTTGGCTAGATAACACATTATAAAACATCTTAATAATTTATATATAATATTCATATTATT
>MKYW01000144.1:258534-269246 GCA_015776835.1 Aphidius ervi | reverse complement strand
TTTTTTTTTTTTATAAATTTTATTTTTTATGTTTCTTGAAATTATTGTAAATAAATTTTAATATTAATTGATTTTATATGAAAAAAATAGAATTAATTATTATTTTAATAATAATAAATAGCATTTTTTTTTTTATATTTTTTATTTATTTCTTGGTGGAATGTGCATGTAACGCCTGAAGTTGCGATAACGTTGACACATTGATTGGCATCGTGAATCTTTATTTATTTATTTATTTATTTATTTATTTGCCCTGAAGAGAGGATCTACATGAGAAGATCGTTTATCGTTAAAACCGGTAGCAAAATAATTGGCCCTACAAAAGTTGGTCAACTCAAAAGTGGCTAACATAATCGAAAAAAAAAATTTATCCAGATTTTACATAATGATTATCATATTCAATTCGTCCTATTTTTATATCATTTTAAAAATATTTATTCAATCTTCTAGTCAAAATAAAATAATGACAATTTATTTTTATTTAAGGTGTGTTTTAAGACACTCCACGTGTAAATGTTTTCTCAGTAGATATAAATTCAAGTAAATGTCCAGTTTAATTCACCCACGCAATGATGAACTGTAGTCAATGGTAAAAAAAAACCATAATTTATATATAAAAATGATAAAAATAAATAAATTATAAAAAATAGAAATAAGCAAGGGTTAAAATACGTGAAAGACGAGGATAAAAAATTACCGGTTTCTTGTAACCAACTAAACCAATGATGTGTGTGCGTTTGCACCAACGCCATAACCCTGGATCATCCTGGTAAAAAAAAAAAAAAATATATTCTCGTGGTTGTTAGGACCCCCGGGCGAGTAAACAACTGTCTATAAAAAATAAAAAATAATTTATACATACCTGATGATAAATATTTTATTTAAAAAAAAAATAATTCAATAATTCTTTTGATATTAAAATTTATATAAAAAAAGCGTGATGTTTAAAAAATTTTTTAAATGAAAAAATAAATTTCTTTATATACAAAAATATATCGATAATTTCCACAAGAATTTTTTTTATTTAACTATTATTTTTACTTTGTAAATTAGTCATTTAAATTAGATTTTTTTCTAATTAAATTTGATTTAAAATTTTTAGCTTTTTTTTAAATATAAAAAATCATGAATTTTGTTTTATTTTATTCGTTTGATATTTGAGCCGTTATAAATCAAAAAAAAATATATAAAAAGTGCAGAGAAGGGTGAATGAGTAGTTTATATAAAATAATGTGCAAAAATAAAATTCGAATTCAATGAATCAATTGATGATTGATTCATCGATCGACCGATATATATAATACTAACGGAAGCTGATTTTGGTATTCCATCAACGTTAGATATACTTAATTTATTATTATTATTTTTTTTTTATTATTTTCTCTCATCATTATATTTTTAATATTTATTTTTTTTGTTACCTTTTTTTTTTCTATCTGTACGCATATATGATATATTGCCTATCGATGTTTGATGATCTCTTCAGAAGTCACTGTTTTTTTTTTATTTTTTATAATTTTGTCTTGTCATGACCTTGTATATAATATGACACCCATTTCTATTTGTGTAAATCATTGACTTGACTTTAAACACCAATGTCCAATATATCCTTCGAAATAAAAAAATATATACATTTTTCAAATTCGGTCCATTGACCCTAACAACCATTTTTTTTTTTTTTCTCTTTTCGGTGAGGTAATTAAACTTGTATTTGAGAAGAATAAATAAAAAAAATATATTGAGCTGAATAAATGATAAATTATTATTTTATATTATTATTATTTTGAATCCATATCAAAGATGAGAATTTAAATTAGTGTTAAAATATATTTTTATCATTCTATTTGACATGGTTTTAAAATATTTTTTTTTTTTTTTTTTTTTTTTTTTTACCTTGAATTGTTATCATATATATATTTGAGTCAACTTTAATGAACTAATAAATTTTTAACAAATTAATAATTCATATTTTGTTTATGTTTTTTTTTAATTTTGTTTTTTGATGATTAATTATCAAAACTGTACTTGGATTTATTACGTTTAAATGAGTGAAAAAGAAAAAAAAAAAAAAGAACTGTATTTGGACTGTTGAAACTTTCATTATTTAAATTTTCAAATGAAGATATTTTTTTTTCTTCTCGATGACGAAAGGGATGGTTCAATTGGATAAAACCAAAGACGTCACGATTCAGTGAAATAATATTTAACATTTTTAATCAAAACATTCCGAGAAAAAATCATGTGGGCAAATAAATATTTATTGCGGATATATAATATATAAATTATCGTGCAAATTTTACAACGTGGGTTAACACATTCAATATAATAAAAAAATATATATATAAATTTTTTAAGTACACATGTTGCAATGATAAACCACTGTTGAATCAGAAGGGATTTGTGTGGTCCATTTGCCTCATAAAATAACCTTGACAAATATCCCGAATTATTATTTTACTCAAACACACATAAAAATTTTTTTAAAAAATCATTACATCATCTCAGGTAAATATCATTTGACATAAAAATAAATATAAACATTTTGTTTTTCATCGAAAAACAAAATTAATAAAAATAAAAAAATCAAAAGCTTAAGTACATTAATAATTTTCATCACGCATATATCTCAATCAATAATTATGATAATTTTTACCTCGCCATGAAAAAAATAAATATATAAAAAATTTCCGGGATCATGTATATTACATATTACTGAATTTTAAAATGTTGTTGTTTTTTTTTATTAAAAATGATAAACAAATATTATAAAAACAAGGATGATAAAAAATCGGTGAATAATTTAAAATATGTTAAAAATGAAAATTTTAATATAATTTGAAAAAATAAAAACAAATAAAAGTTTAATAAATTATTATGATATGTTAAAAATTAAATAAAAATTAAAAAATTTCGGTTCAGCGAACTTATTCGAGGACATAGAAAGCAAGGTGTTCACACATTTAAAAAAAGAAAAAAATAAAAATTTATATGTATAAGAAAAGAAGGAACAAAGTAGAGGTGTTTTCTCTTGGTGCCATTGACACTGACATAATCGACAGGAGCTAAGGATACCACACATAACAGTGTACATAATACTAAAATGAAAAATTTCTCATCGACACACATGTTGATGGTATATATATATACTGTTGGTTATATATGTTGAATGTATGCGGATGAAGTGAAATGGCTCTTGCATAATTTTAGTACTAAAGTGATAATAAAATAAAAATAATTATTATTTAAAATATGCGGTATATATCTATAAATACCTAAACGAATATAAAATAAATATTAAAAAATAATAATGTTTATTAAATTGATTGTTAAAAAATTATTATAAAATAAAAAAAAAAAGTTTAAATTAATTTTATGCTAGTGATATAACCAGAAGTATGGGTAGACATTGAACTTGACCTGAATATTATATTGTAAATCGTTGATGTTTTTGATGTACATGAAGACCCATAAAATTGTCAGTTAAATAAAAGTAGATTAATAAGAAATAAATAAAGATAGAAATAAATAATATAAATGATATTAAGTGTTGGAGAAAGGTGAAAGGCAAGAAGTAGTGTTTAACTCTCAATTTCAGGTGTGTTCTGCTACCACGAATCGGTCGCACTTTCACCAACTTCTATACACTTGACTTCTCATTCCTACAACTTATTTTTCATTCATCACCTTGGCAATGATGCATATCATTCTTGTTTTATAATATTACGTCATTTTTTTTATTTTTATTTTTTATATTTTATCATTATCAAGGTTTTATAAATTTTTTTTTATTTTTTTTGCACTGCTTTTTTTTATTATTATATTATTAACAAGTTATTTATTAATTTTATTAATATATATTTTATATTTTTATGAAAACTATTTCACTATTTAATTATTGACATTATCATTTTTTTTTTTTTTTAATTGTTTTGTTTGTTGTTTATTATATAAATTATTGAATATGTAATTTTATAAATTACAGTGACACAATATTTCACTTCTATAACTTGCGATGAACTGAGGTAATTTTAAGATGTTTTTTTTTTTCTTTTTTATCAGATATTATTATTGTTTAATCGATAACTCACAACGCATATACATACACACAACTTAACCCGGAAATAATATGCAAACCGGCACACTACCGTTTTGTGTCAGAGGTATATAGTATACGCCTTTTTTTTTTATTTGAAGATGTAAATTGCACTTGAAAATCACCATATTATGCATGGAAAATAATAAAAAAAAATTTCAAAAAATAATAACACCATCAGCCCCGCCCCGGGGAATCTCACGGTGGTTTAGAATACAGCCTCAAGTATATATCAATTTAAAAATGAATAAAAAATAAATTATTTTATTTTGAAAATAATGATAATAATAAATTTAGTTATCTGAATATGCGCGTGCCATTCGGTCGAGTTAGGCGGTAAAAACTTGAAATTATGAACGTCGCGGTTTATTGAATCTCAGAATCAGTGCAAATAAAAAAAAAACATTCATAAATATATAGTTGTATAGCTATGAAAAAACAAAGAGTTTTTTTTTTTTTTTTTGATAATAACAATATATTGAATTTAGATACTTGTTTAGATAGTAAACAATTTAATTTACTATATTTGATACGTTATCACAACTAAATATCATGCTAAAAATATTTTAAACACAATTGTTTCGATCAAATAAAATATCCTGATAAATAATTTCCCACCTGAAAAAAAAGGAAAACATCATGAAGCATGTATTAGTATAGAAATAATAAGTTATTTAAAAATTAAAATAAATCATTATAAAAATAATAAAAGCATAGTAACATATTGACATAATAATTTAATAATTATTTTGAATTTTTAAAAAATTATAACAACATTATATCATACGATAAATAAATAAATATTTCATTTAAAAATTTATTTATTTATTTAAAATTTACTTTAATCATATATCTTTGATAAATTCAAAATTAATTAATTTAAAAATTAATTAATTAGTCATTTTATTGTAATGACACAATGTTATTATTATTTCAAATTTAATTTTTTTTTTTTCATATTAATCTTTCAAATATTGTATGAAATGTTTATTTATTTTTATTTATTATTATATATTATTATGAAGATTATTATTATTATCATATATCTCGGATAAATTTTTAATTAATTTAATTTTTATTAGTATAATCTTTTCTTTTAGTATTATATTGTCATATAATTATTTGATATACTCGAGTATAATAATAGAATTATCATCAATCATCAATCTCAAATAATAATTTAAAATAAAATAAATAGTGATGATTGTGTGTATTAATAGAAATACCTGCATAATAATTGACCACTTGTGGAATTAAAAAATATATAAAGAAATAAAAAAAAAAGAGTGTGTTTTATTCAGCAAAACATGTTTAAGGTTGCAAAGCAATATATAAGAAGGGAAGGAAGCTGGAAATCAATAGCGTTGCTAGGTGAAGGTACGGGAGATGAAGCTGTTAAAACCTCCCCCTTGTATACATCCATATATATATATACTTATACACTTGTACACTAAGAGTTTATATATATACACTATACGTTGGTACAGTATTTGAACTTGAGAGATAATACTCATCTTTTGTAGAAAGAAATAAAAAAAAATATAACAATAATAATAACATAAAGAAAAGTGCGTGTATATTCTATATCTTTGCAAAAAAAAAAAAATAAAAAGATGACACAAAAAAATATATATATAAAAAACTTGAAAAAAAAAATTCCCTTGAGTCATGAGTCACATGAATTATACACATGTTCATACTTTTATCCAAAGCCCTATTCAAAAAAAATACATGTAACCAGAAGAAGAAGAAAAAAAAAATAAATAAAATAAAATGATCCCTTGTTTTGTTGGACATGTTTCCTTTGATCGAATAAATCACCCCTCATTTCGATGATTTTCATTTTCATCTGTACATTATATCGCTTTATTGGTCACCATACAGACAATTCAGTTCAATATGTACGTGACGTCATTTTTTCTTAGCCCCCTTTTTCCAAATTATTTGTAGTTCATACATTGTTAGAGCTTGGTTAACACGTGCCACATGGAACACTCGTGAAATTGGGCAAATGTTCACAGTATTACCAAGAGATATAACCCCCCCCCCCTCCTTTCCCCCCTTAATATTTATCTCTCACTCTTTCTCAATTCGTTCTCTGTGATTTTTTTTTCTTTCTTTTGTCATTACAAATCGTGGATGATTGATAATAACTTGTGTTTAATAGAAAATAAAAAAAGTAAAAATTCAACTTTAATATTGTTATTAAATAATTAACATAATTTTATAATTGTAAAAAAAATTATGCCAATAACAGAGTGTATTTTTTATTTAGTTTTTTATTTTTATATCTTTATGAAAATATTGTTTGATTAAAGGGTCAAAATTATAGGGATCAAAGAAAATTGATGATAAAAAATAAAAAAAAAAGTAAGATAACAAAATTGTGATTTTTATATAAAAGATAATCGATAAAGTTAAAGTTAGCCATGACATGTCACTGTTGGTTAATGTAATTAGAGTATATATGAAGCTTTTACCCGAGATATAAGTTGATGGATAATATTATTAATTTTGTGCACAACCTCACTATTAATTTGACTGCTTTACGTGAAAATTAAATTAGTTTAATAATTGATAAAATAATTTAAAAAAAGATAAAATATAATTTAAAAATAGTAATAATAATTTAATAATATAATTTATTTATTTATTTATTTTTTTTTCATAAAAGATAAATCAGAAATTTCTTCATGTTATTCTGTAAATCCCTTGAGGACAGTTTTGATGAAAATAATGAGAGAATAATGACCGAGAATAAAAGTGTCTTCCGGTTTATAATAATGATTATTATTTTAAAAATTTATTCACATGTATATAAACAAAAATTGTGGTAAATATATATATATATATGAAAAATGAAAAAATAAATTTTATATAAAAATATTCCCATCATGTAGAATTATTAGTAGTTCATTCAGCTCAAGTCATAAGCCTAATTACATTTACTTTAGGTGTATTAGTTTGTTGAGATATATTTTATTTATTTATATTTTTTTATGCTTTTCATGTCTGTATAGTTTCACGGCTTGGTGACTACGTCCTTCGTTCCAATTCAGTTAATTTTATGCCATCCACCTTGCAATTCATATATACATCAAAATAGAAAAAGTAGAAAAAAAAAAAAAATATATATAAATATAATTTTCAGTGTACATGCATAAAACAATGAAAATATAAAATATTCTTTCGCTTTTTTAAAATCTTAATGATTATTCTTTTTAAAAAAAGGCATTGATTTATTTTATTGATTTGTCAATGATCCATGGATTGTAAGTTGGTAAAGAGATGTATATAAAAGTTTAACTATAAAGAGACTTGGTTCACCGAACTCAATTGCTCGTGCCAAGATCACGAGTTCAAGGACTTCCACCGCCACTGTACTACCACTCTTTTTTATATTCCTTTCTCCTTTTTATTCATCTTCTTTTGATGATGCTGATGTTGATGCTGTTGCTGCTGGTTAAATGCAATATTAACCTACCAATCCGTCACATTGATCAGCAAATACTCATCAAAAATAAATAACATTAACCGTGTTTCATTTAATTGATCCAATGATAATTATTCCATCATCATTATATATTTCTGATGATGAAAAATTATTTTTATAAATTATCTCTATTACTAGCATCATCATCATCATCCACGCGAGTCATTGATCAGCAATTACATGCTAATCAAAATCATTTGCGCAATATTTAAAAAATTTACAAATAATTTTTTTATTTTTTTTTATTTTTTAATGGCAATTAATAGTATATTAGATTATTAGAAAGCCTCTTTGGAATTTTTTTTTTTATATTTGACATTTTTTAAGTTGAAGTAGTTTTCCGTTGTGAGGAAAATTTTATACTAATTAATTTGGTTTAATTATTGTTGCAGAAAATGTGGAAAATTTCAATGAGACAAGCTGATGAGATTAATCTAGGATTTTCATGATCAACTGCAGTAAGGGTGAGTTTAGCAATTTTGTTTATCAATTTATTTTTATTTTTAGATGATCAAACTCTTTTGTATTGTTCAGAGTAATTTGTGTCAAATTTTCAAGTAATTTGAATTTTTCTAACTCGACTTTTGACGTCAAACCGAGATTGAAAGTTAAAAGTCGACATTAATTTCCACCTGTGATAAGAAAAATTTGATTACATATACTAAGCTCATTTAATTTTATTAAAGTATAGCCATTATCAGTTCAAGAAATAATGTTATTTTACTTTTTTTTATCAATCGCAGTACAAATAAAATAATTGTTTCTCGAAAAAAAAGTACTACAAAAAAGAAATAAATTTCCTACAATTAAATTTTTTTTTTTTATTCAATCATGGGAAAACTAATTCTCATTTTAATAAAATAATTTTGTATCCAGATTTTTCGCACTTTAATAAAAAGTTAAATCAAAATTCCAGTTCTAAATTTCGAACATTAAAAAATCATTACTACAATATAAAAAAAAAATTTAGCATAAATTTGATTAAACACAAAGTCCATCAACATTCATTAAAGCTTATATCTATTATTTTTTTAATAGATAAACATTATAAAATTGATGTCTATTAAACAAATAAAATGACCCAAGAATCATAAAATATTAAAACTGATAAAATATAATTATTTCTTGCATTTTTAATAATCTTCAAGATTAAAAAAATTTATCAATTCATCACGAATTTCTTAATAATATTTTTTATATTATTTATAAAATTTTATTCATCACACCAAGTTGTTATTTATGCGTCGATATTGCTTCTGATGTGTTTGATAAATAAAAAAAAAAAAAAAATATTTTATTGTTAGCCCTGAAGGTACATTTGAAGTAAGTACGTTCAATTACCATCTCAAAGTTAAATTGTTTGATCTCATTGAGTTAAACGTAATGGCAACAATAACTGCCTTGTTAAGTCGCCTTTCTATCTCATGGTTTTGTTACTGATTACACGAAAACGTTTGTCTTGTATATTCATTTATCCTTGTAACTAAGTATCATGGATCTACAGGTAGTTTTTATTTATTCATTTTTTTCTTTTTTTTATAAATTTATTTTTTGTAATCCGTCTGGGTATCGATCAAAAAATACATAACTTTATGGATATTTATTACCTTATAAACCACGTTAATATTGAAATAAAGAAAAAAAAAAAAAAAAATACCACAACTCAATGAATTAATCAGATAAAAAAATTTTATATAATAATAATAATTAATTTTATAAAATTAGTTATAAATGTACTTGAAATAATGCCTCTTGGCGTTTTTAATTTTATCTCTTATTCACTATGAGTTTGCTAAAAATTAAAAAATTATTATTAAAATAAAAACGATATAATACTGACTTGCCAAAAAATATTTTACAGTTACGTCTTTTATTATTAGTAGAGACGTCAAAAATGTTTCATTTTTTTTTTCTCAATCTTTGATGGATTTTTTTTTTTAATTCTAGCAAATTTCAACATAAAAATTTTAATTGTAATTGCTTATAATTGTTGTTGTTTTTTAGTTTAAACTTTTATATAAGGAAAATCCGTATTTATTATTATAATTCTAGTTAAATTTTTTGTCGTGGAAAAAAAATATTAAATAATATAGTATAAAAAAAAAGTCGTAAATAAAATTCCAAGATTGTTATTTCCTGATTTATTTATTATTAATAATAAATGTTATAAATTACCTCGTATTTGAAATGAATAAAAAGTTGATATAAAAAAAATAAATAAATAAATAACAAATAAATGATGAATTGGTTTATTTTTTTTCTGACATTGAAAGGAAAATAATAGCTAAAGTTGAAAAAGTTTGAAAAGTATGGTTTGTTTTTTATTTAAGTCTGAAAAGTGTTGACCAGTGCGGTTGAATTGAAGTAAGATAAAAAAAAAAAAAAATGTACAATGTATATAATTCGCTAGTCTGAACCCTCTTTAAAAGATTGATCGTGCCGACAATGTACGAGAGAAGTGTAAAGAAAAAAAAAAAAAAAAGAAAAACTTTAAAAAATAAAAGTAAATGTAAAAATAAAAGTGAGAAATAAAGGAAGTACAAATTCCTTGGTGTACGCTGACAGGAAGTCGATAGCACCCTGTCGATTCTTTGAAATATTTAAGTAGTGATTTTTTACTTTTATTTATTATAATTATTATTTTTGAAAATTGGAATATTTAGTATATCACGACTAAACATCATAGTCAAAATATTCAGAGGACAAATTTTCCACTATAAAATATCCTTATAAATAATTTTCCACCCGAAAAAAAGGAATACATCATGAAGCATGTATTAGTATAGAAATAATAAGTTATTTAAAAATTAAAATAAATCATTATAAAAATAATAAAAGCATAGTAACATATTGATATAATGATTTAATGATTATTTTGAATTTTTAAAAAATTATAACAACAGTATATCATACGATAAATAAATAAATATTTCATTTAAAAATTTATTTATTTATTTAAAATTTACTTTAATCATATATCTTTGATAAATTCAAAATTAATTAATTTAAAAATTAATTAATTAGTCATTTTATTGTAATGACACAATGTTATTATTATTTCAAATTTAATTTTTTTTTTTCATATTAATCTTTCAAATATTGTATGAAATGTTTATTTATTTTTAT
>MKYW01000144.1:221112-249968 GCA_015776835.1 Aphidius ervi | reverse complement strand
CGTAAAGTGCCGCCGGGACCACCATGTCGTCGAATATGTCTATGTGTGTGTTGTCCTGGGTTTCTTTCAGTTTCTTTCATGTTTAAAAACGTGCGATTGCTTTTACGGGCACGCGTAACGGATCATGACGTGTGTATGCCCAGGGCTTTTTTTTTTTTCTTTTTGTTTTAGATTTTTTTTTATTATTTATTTCAATTCTATATACACACTAAAACACACATAATGCTTCAAGGGATATGTTTAAACGCATCTATCAATTGAAATAATAAAATTATCATACAATCAAATAATATATTTTCAATGATTGATTTTAAATTATTTGAAAACTTTTTTATCATATAAATTTATTAACAAATATTATTTTCTTATATATATATATATATTTTTTTATTTTGTAAATGTTAATTATTTATTTTTATATAATAACAACAATTTATAGTTGGTTTGTTTCATCAATTGACTTGGCATAGCCGCAACTGTATTGATTCGTCACACCATTGCTTGTTGTTTGAAAAAAAAAAAAAACATTTTTTTCTTTTTCAATTTATCAGTCTATCTTGTTATTTTTTAGTCGTGGTTACATTGAATATTCTTGTGTTCCAAAACATCCGTTAAGAAGTTCAATCTTACTGAAGAAATAATGAAAAAAAAAAAATAAAATAAAATAAAATACAAAAGAATTCTAAATCTTGACCATTGCATCAGCAACACATGCAATTGTTAAGAAAATAATAAAATAAAAAAAATAAAATATTTATTCTTAAAAATAAATAATAAAGAATATTAGATATCTAATATACTTCAGGGTTTTAAATCAAACACTAGTTTGTTTTGTGGCCATGCAATATATATATTTCTGTTGTTCTTTTCTTTTCCGCTTTATCTTGCATTTAGCACAAACTATTTTTACATATTTATTTATTTCGTTTGTCACCATCATCTGGACAACTAACATAGTCGACAATATTTGCAAATGGAGACGTGTGTTACTTTTTTTTTTTTTTTTTGTATAATGCTATGTACCAACTCTAATAGTCATCACGTCATATATTGTCACACCACGCGGGGTCAATGACTTATTCGCGAATATCACAACTGTAAAATACAAAAAATTTTTTTTTAAATATATTAAATTGCTCATATGCATTTATAATTTTTTTTTGTATTTATATTCTTTTTTTTTCTTATACAATTTTTTGGCTAATGACCGTTGATAATTACGTCTGAAGTTCAAAATCTTGTAATCAGTCTCATGTTACATTCTTTTGACGGTGACTGGGGAGACGATCGTTAAAAATATATTTTTTTTATTCATTTTTATTTTTTTTTTTGGAGACGATCGTTAAAAATATATATTTTTTATATTTTTTTTTAGACGCCAAATACCAAGCTGCCTGTCACATATAAGTGAATGATGAAGGCATGCACTACGATTATCACTAGATAATCGTCAAATCAGTCCAGATATTTTACCAAATAATAATAATTTTATTTTTTTATATTTTAATAATTTTTGTTTTAACAATTATAAATTGATATTTTTCATTAATTTTTTTGTCATCGAGTCAATTAAGATGTCGACTTATCAATGACATAAATTTTGATAATTGATTTTAAATAATAACAACAAAAAAAATTATTACTATTACTTGCAATTTTAATGGACAGATTATTTCAATTGACGTTTTTTATGTATATACATATTTTTATATGTATTTAATATACTTATAATGTATATTTATTTATATTTTTTTTTTTTTTAAATACAGCACAATATGTAATCCCAGTACAAAGTGACAAATGCCTGTAAGCCATGCAATTTGTTCTTGCTAGTTTATTTATAACTATTGCAATTCTGAGACCGGATCAATGTTTAATCGACAGATCATTCATCTCGTCAATGACTTTGGCCTTTACTATTTATTTTTACATGCATATATATTATTTGCAACAATATACTAACATGAATTCCACATCCGGTTATGCAAAAAAAAAAAGAAAAAAAAAAAATTAAATAAAATTAATAACAACAATAGCAATATATAAAAAATTATTTATTCTTCTTTTTTTTTTCTTAAGTATTTTTATTTTTAAATAAAAATAATTTCAATTCCAATTGTAGTAATGATCCTGGCACCGATTAACTATATACACATCACATTGCAATAACTTGTTGTCTTGATAAATAAATATATAAACACTTACTTTATTAAGCGATTTTATCGGCGAGGTAAAATTATCATAGCGTGGTAAATGTGTTGACTTTTTATTCTCATTATGAATTTTATTTTATATATTTACAGAATAACCACAAGTTGTTTTTTTTTTTTCTTTTTTTATATATTTTTATAATTTTTACATTTTGCAATTATGTCAATGACGCATATTGTATAAAAATTTATTTATTTTTTATTTATAATTTAAGATGAAAAAAAAAATGAAAAAAAAATTTCATGCAGTAGCATCAATCGCGTTTATTCATCTCATGCATATACCCGATAATAATTATACATCATATATTATTATGGCCTTGAAATACCCTGTTTTACCCTGAAATTTCCGGGCTTAACATTAAACTTCCTACTTTATTAAACACATGTATACACATACACATATATCCAATTAATATTTCATAACAATTTACGGATTTATCAAAATATCTGTTTACAATTCTTGCATGTGAATTTTATTTATATTTTTTTTATATTATTAATATTTCAAAGATATATCCATATATGAAAAAAAATTTATTCTCTCAATTATTTACTTGTATCGTCCTTGAGCATGCAGAGCTTGTGTAACCCTTGGATTAACCCTTCTTGTTGATGCAATATACTATTTTGTATATTTTTTTTTTTATTTATTTGCTGCTTCTTCATCCGGCTTGTTTGAAAAATCTATTATCCTCACATTGCTTCCTGGTGAGTGAAGTTGATATCACGCAGTGTATACGAGATATCTCAAACTCCTGGTGGTCCAATAAATATCCAACGTATGAGTATCATTCTTGAAAATTGATTTTTTCATTTTCATATCAAAATTAATATATAGATTTGTTTAATTTTTTTAAAATTATTATTGTAATTTATTATATTGACAAGTTTTTTTTTGTTTATTAATTTATTATTGAATGTAAAGTTGACATTTTAACTGACTAATTGAAAAAAAAAAATCAAAATTCGTTCCTACATTTATAAAGTAACTTTTTCATATGATTTTTTTTGCAACAGATCAATTAAAATGTCAAGTTATTTGTCTGATAAATTTAATTAATTACCTCCCAATAATATATCAACAAAAAAAATTGAACAATTATAAGAGAAAAAACGTACAGAAAAAGTCAATTATTAATTAATAATTATTATTTTTTCTTGTTGTTATTTTTGAAGATTAATTATTGAAATTTATATCATCAATTAGTTGACATTTTAATTGACTCAATTGAATTAATTTTTTTAATAGAATATTGATTATTGATATAAAAAATCTTGACTATACTTAATTGTATTACATTTATAATAATTTTTTCATCTGTATACCTATTATTTATTTATAAATCTTTACAAAGTTTTCAAAAGTAAATTACGCTAATTTATAAGAAGATTTAGTCATGGGAATAAAAAAATTCTCAGTGTAAACATCGTGAAGTTGTAATTTTAAAAATGTATATAGTTAAAACTTAAAATACTCGATTGATCGGAATACTACTTTGATAAAGTTGATGCTATATTTATAGGTGCTCAGTACTCAGTGTCGTTCGTGTATGTAAAACATGATTCTTGCTTGACCAAGCGAAACAACTTCTTCTTTTTCTTTTTCATCCTCTCAAGTTGTTTTTCTTTTTATTATATTTATTCATTTTTTTAACTTACGTTACCTTTTACTCTATTTTTTCAAACATCATTCTTATATTTGGCATCTGTTTTTAAAGAAAAGTTTGTAAAAAGTTAAATTTTAAATATCAAAAATATTGAAAAAAATAAATTCAACAAACTTTTAATATTTAAAATAATTTTTTGTATTAAAAAACTTGAATTTTTTTTATTAAAACTTTAGTAAGTTTAACTTTTTTAATTTTAAAAATATTCAACACACAATTTCAAAGTGTTTTTTTATTATTCATTAATTTTATCTAATATTTACAAATTGATAAAATTTATTTACCAACATAAAATTTCATTGTTTTTTCTCGACATTAATTAATAACAAAAAAAAAAACTGTCTCATTTAAGCAAAACAATAGCTTTATTTAAATATAATTTTTTAAGTTGTAAAATACATTAATGAATTTTGCAATTTTTATCTGGTGAATTTCGGTGAAAAGAAAGTAGAATAATTAACGGAAAAATTATGGAGAATTATTTTCACTAAAAGATGAAGCTGATGATGATGATGATGAAGCTGATGATGATGATGATGATGATGATGATGATGATGATGATGATGATGATGGGTGTATATGTTACGCAATTGTGAAGACCAGTAACGGAGAGCAATCACGTGAACGATACATCAATGTTAATAAAACAAATTCCATGTCAAAGAGTGGATAAACATTGAAACGGTTGCTTTATGCCAAACGTATTGGATATAAAGACGACGGGGGATATATTCGATGAGAGAGTATATATCCCCGTTAAAGCAGCTTCCAACGGGTTTTATCCGGTTGGTGAGCTATCCAAGACATGCCTTTTTTTTTTCACATTTTCCTTATTTATTTTTTTTTTTAACTTTTATTATTTTATACACTACAACTCTAATAATAATTATCGATCTAACTCCAGTCGGACCAGTCTTGATAATATCTTTTTCCAACTTAAATTAAACACTGTCTAGTCTAAATCCGTATTTAAATATTATCTTTAATGAATTAATTGAAGGTGACTTATTTCATACCATCAACTATTAATATAAAATTTATTTATAAATAAATTTTAATTTATAAAAAAAAAAAGAAAAATATATAATTATTATTACCAATATTGATAATTTTATATTTTTCAATTAAATAAAAAAATAACTCAAATATTTATAAACGAGTTTTCATTTTTTTTTATATTTAAAAATATAAATATGGGTTTTTTTATTTGAAAAAATTTAATTAATTACTCAATTTAACTATTCATAAATAAACAAAATAAAAAAAAGTTATTTTCTAACTGCAAAATTTAAATGAAAAAAAAAAAAAAATAGATTTTCCAATAAGTCAAGCATCATAAGGGGATACATTGTATGTCATATCGATCATTAGATAAATTTAAATCTTAAAATATTCATATCATAACGGCTAATAATAATTATAAATATGTAAATACTTGACATGAAAGATTATTCATGTTGATATGAACATGATACAGATGATCCGGAAGACATTTGTTAATTACAATATAAAAAAAAATATATATATATATTTATAACAATCAGACATTGAACTCTTAAAATAACTGGAAATTTCAAGTCAATTTTATTTAAAAAAATAACAGTGCTCATTAACAGAATTGTGCAAGATTTTTTTGATGATAATGTTGGACCTGTCTACAACAAAATGAAAAAAAAAAAAAATCTAATTTTCTCACACATGATAATGAACAATTAAAAAACTCCACTAATGATTAATTTAAAATAAAATATTTTTAATCAATCTAAATATTTAATTTTTATAATATAAATTCCAGATATTTAAAACAACACACGGAAGCATGAATAAAATTTAAATATCGGTTACGAATTTTTACAAAGAATTAAAAAAAATAAAATTTATCAAAATCTTGATAATATAAAATACATGAATTATTATTGCGGCAATAATATACACTTGTTGTATATTTATTTATAAAAATTATTTAAAGAAAAGAAAAAAAAAATTCATTGTATCAGTGTGCCATATCGTGATTCTAACAGTAAAATAACTAGTCAGTGTAAGTTAACAAAATCCCTTAAGCTTGTATATAGCAAACTAAAAAAAAAAATATATATATTTATTTTTATCGAATATACATACTGACTTACTTACTTATTTATCTATTGCTAAAATAAAAATAAAAAAATCCAGTATTTATCATTCAAATGTAAAAAAACAAAAAAAAAAATGAATATATATTTGAGTATATTTTAAAATTTCCGTGATGTTTAAATTGTACCTGTTGATATTTTACTGTCAACAAAATGTACTTTCTTTAAACCGTTGTTTTCATGATCAGATTGTAATACTGAGAATATATTTAATTTAAAATAAAGTGACATAAATACATACAATATAATCATTGACTATTTTTGGTATTGAACTCGATTTACATTTATTATTATTTTTTTAAATGTATTTTTAATAAATATATATATATATAAAAGTAAAATAAATGAACTTGTGTATTGAGATTTATCGGTGTGAATATTTTATTTTATTTTTTTTTTTGACATATAAATATACCTGCTTGGTATATCTGTTCATGTGTCAATCAATAATCACTATAGAGCTACTCACTTGATTATTTATTTATTTTTAAATTATGTGAATGTTTATAGCTTAGACTATACGGTATCCGTGTGTTGTTAAACACATTTCTCTCTCACATCACAGCGACGAAAGCGAGATCAATTCTAACTGATTTACTGTCTCTTCTGATTGACAAATGTCAATGACCTATTTCATCATTAGAATATAATAATTATACTTGTTATTTGACATGTTAAAATATAAAATTTAATTATTTAAATTATTATATAACAATAATAATATATTTTTATATTTATTATTTGAAATTTTTTTTATATTTAAAATTGATTCATTAGTAAGACAAGGTCAGTCTGCTAATAGGTAAACATTTGTACTACATTTATTTCACTGAAATTATAAATAAAACCTTGAAAATATGTTACCATCATGAAAGAAAATATTAGTGTTAATATTTTTTTTTTTGTAAATTTTTCACTTATTACTTACTTGTCCATGGAATATTCATTTTGTTGTAATATCAGGTACATCTTATTATCATTTTTTTTATCTGAAAAATATTATAAACCATCACGTAATTTAATGGAGAGAATTTAATGTATACAATAAAATTAAAAAAAAAAAAACAACTACAAATTTAACGATTCAATTTTATACTTGATTATTAATAACAATTGAATTATAATTTTTTATTCAAAATCAATTTTAAAATGAAAATAATATTATTATAAAAATTGAGTAGGAATTTTTTTTTTAAAATCATTATTATTATAAATATTATAAATATATATATTGATTTATAGTATGACATGAAGTGTGCGTGTTAGTTTGTATATGTGGCTTGGTCTCATCAAATGTCCTGGCAGGACATCAACTCTCCCTGTGTTTTTATATATATCCTTAGCAATTACCATGTCCCTACAACGTGTTGGAAATATTCAATTATTCATACAACATTTTATCATGATATTTTCCACATATTATATATTTATAGACATATTTTATTTATCTTTTTTTAATTATTTTCTTTTTAAGTGTATATATTTATAAATATATAATTGAAAGTCAACTGAATGAAATAAAAAGTGAGACTTTAGTGAGAGTAAATAAAATAAATCAAACAAATCATTATCCAATGTGAATAAGTAAAACCCTGGCACCAATTAATTATGATTTAACTACTTCAAATATTATTTAAGCTCATATGCGAGTTGATGAAATCAAGGTAAAGGATAAATTGACATTTCGTTATACAATTAAGACGTCTATACATTTTTTTTTTTTTTGGTAAATATTTGATTCGCAAATTTAGTAATAAATTTTTAAAAAATAAATAAAGTATAGTTGGTCAGACTTTGATTATGCTAAAAAATAAATTTTTACATTTTTTTTATACAATCATTTCTCGTTTTTTTACATTCTTCATGGAATTTTTCTGATAATTTTTTAGGTTATAAAAGTTAAAACTACCCCTATTTAAGAGCATTCGTTAGAGTAATCTATGATTGAAATAAAATAACAACAACATGTCAAGTTAGGATCAATGAACCTTTGGCAAATAATCCATGGGACTCTCGATAACGATTCCGATGAATCGTTATCGTTATTACTGAAGCAAGTACACTCTCAATAGAAAAAAAAAAAAATAATAAAAAGGATACAACTGTAACTATCTTTACGGTTTGATCCTTGTTCATGAAACCGAGGGTGGTCCCCAGTGCAAAATATCTCGAGAGACACAAATATACAGTCCAAGAAAAGATTATCCTTTCTTTGCTTCAATGTATTTTAAGGTTATAATATTTTTTCTTCAGTCAACCCCTGAGATATCACTTGAAGATTGATAAAGACCAGATTATTTTAAATTACATTAATTGATCCTTGGTAGAAATATTCTATGGATTATTACTCCGTAATTACTCCGCCTTTTTCCGCGATATAACTTTGTAAAAAGGTGGAATAATATTATGAAAAAAAACCAGAGAAATATGGAAAAAAGTAGCATAATTACAAAGCAAAATCTGGAAAATATATGGAAAAAGACAAAATAATTACTAAAGAATAATAAAAAAAAATATTTACCATATAAATGGTTAGTTCATTGACTAAAAAATTCCTTTTTTTTTTCACGGAAGTTTGATCCCAGGACAACCAGATGATTCATCCTCTACAAAAATTCCATAAGGATGTTATCATCTTGATAAAAATGATCATCATAAATAAAAAAAATTCACACAACGGAAGTTAATAATAATAACAACCACAAGAAATTAAACATTTTGATAAAATTTAACAAGAAAAAATAAAAAAATAATAGTAACAAAAGTCATTCAGCGTTACAAATATAATCATATGATTAAAAGTATAAACATACATGCGATGAGGTCAAAGAACTGATCAATTTGTCTTGAAAAAAAAAAAGGATAAAATGTCATGTAATATTTAAATTAAAAATTTTATTTATTAATTTTAAAAATGAATTACAATACATCAATGTTGCAAATAATATAACTGGGCTTATTTGTGTGAATATTTTTCGTGAATATATATATACATCGATGAAAAGAAAAAAGAAAAAAACTTCATCCTGCTTTTGTATAGAGAATATACAGAGGGGCTGGATAATTATCATTGAGGGCTACTGTTCATATACCAATTACAGAAAGATGTTTCGATCACGCCATCACATTTTCAAGCTGTAAAGTTTTGCTCCTTGCTGCTTGTCTTTTTCCTCTTCAACATGTACGAAATATTATTTTTTTTATATATATTTTATTTACTAACGTATACAAGTGGCTGACATGGCAGACATACTACTATTTTTTTTTTTTTTTTTGAGTTAAGAAAGTGCAAAAATATAAGTGCTGCTGCGTGTAAAGAATTTGAAGAATTTGTCGAGACAGATCATCATCAACACACTTCAAATATTTTTTATAAATATTAATTTGTTTTTTTTTTTTTTCCACGTTTTATAAATTTTTCTATTTTTCCATTAGCATCATCATTGTTATTTTTTTTGTGGCGCCACGTGAGCATCACAATCACGTGTTATTTAAAATCTAATTTTTTTTAATAAAACAAAAAGCTTATATATATTTTTTTTATTTTTATTTATCAGCAAAAATAAATAAAAATAAATTCAGTTTGTATTTTATTTATACGTATGGGTTATAGATTGTGAGTTTATCTTTTGATCATTTTTATTCTTTGTGTATTACTATATATGTTGTACTTAGTCATGAAGAATTTATTTGGAATTTGTTGATACTTGCGGCATTAAAGCTTATACATCACACAAAACGACAGACTGATGTGTCAAGATTTACATTTTAACTTGAGGCAAAAATCCTTAACATAAAAAAAGAATATTTAAATATCAAAATAATAATAAAAAATAAAAATATTAGCTGATGTGTATAAATAATTTTCACATCACATAAAATTTCTTATTCAAGAAAATTGATAAATTGATATGCAAAATTTATTTATACATTTATTTTTTCATTTAAATGTAATATATGTATATATATATAGATTTTTATAATTTATTATTTTGATATGTTGAATTGGTAAAAATACTGAGATGTTTAAAAATCAAAAGGATCGCGTGCAGTTACAAGTCAGGTTTCGATTCACGCCTGAAGCGTTCATCGGTGATGTGGATCAACATCTTTTGCTTTGGTACCAAGTGGTACTATATATGCTTTTAAAAAATAACAACTAAAAGAAGATGATGATGATGATGATGATGATGATGATGATGGTGATGATAATGATGATGATGATGAACAAGAAAAATATAAAGTAGTGAAGAAATATACAACTACAACACCCTCATCAGACAACTAAAGCTTCGTTTTCTTATCCAACAATCCACTCAATCGGTAAATTGAATATTTCTCTCACTCACTTTAAATTCCACCTATCAAGTATTAACTTTTAAAACCCCTTTCATTCTTTTTATTTTATATATATATATTTTTTTTTTTTTATAAAACGACCATGTACTCTTATTTATTTTTTATATTTTTTTGTTTTATTCACACAAGCATCCCTGAAGATGTACAGGGTGTATAGTTTAAAAAAAAAATATATATATTCAACTCTCTTCTGACTGAATGGAATGCACGATTGGTAATTATACAAATTAGTGTCCTGGAAGTTGAAGGGCAATACGCGTGGCAAAATGTCTTCAAGTCTATCATTATAAGAGTGTATATACGTGACCATTAAATATTTCAAATGAAAACTTACTACTCTCGTCATTGATCGTAAATTTTTATAGTATTAATTTCAATTTTTAAAATGATGCAAAAAAAATATATGAATATAAAATTATTTATTAATATTAAATATCAATTTTCAACATTTTTTTTTTTTTTGGTTATATATTATTGAATTTTATTTCTTTTTGTTTTACTAATTAATAGTCAAATAAAAATAATAATATACATCAATAAATAATTAAAATAACAAAGTTAGTTAAATTTTATCAAATTATAAATAAAAAATAAATTACATAAAAACTTGTTATTTTTATTAAAAAAAATGGTCTTGCCTGTTAATTGTAATTTAACGTGTTTTTGATCATCAAAATTCACATTATATTCACTGGTAATTTTCATCCACTTATATGTACATCCAAGAAACGCAAAACTACTTCTTTAAATTCCCCAAGTCATCAAGATCTTGAGAATTTTTCCTTATTTTTTTTTCTTCTTACATTTTGTATTTTTTTTTTTTTTTCGCTCTCATGTAATTCTTGATTACTCCACAAGAAGGAACATCATTCGATAATTATTAATAAATTCATGTCATTAGTCTGTTAATATATAAAATATAATATATTTTTTTCCTTTTTTTAAATAATTATTATTAATTTTATTTGTTTATTTTAGTCTATAGCTTTGAGGCGCCAGTACTTGTGTGTCGCAAATAAAAACGTGTCATTTAATCAAACGTCGGTTGTAATTTAAAAACATGTAATAACAAAAAACATGCATTGATAGACAAACACATCACATAGACATGTCGATAGAAAAATGCATGTGCATATATTTATTTAAATAAATAAATTCCAACATATTTATACAACACTGTGTTGGTATACCTGTCAATTATACCGGAAAATAAAAGTAAAAAAAAAAAATAAAAATAAACGTTTGCAATTTGCTAATGATAATTCTTTTTAAAATCAGAATTTATATATCATCACAAAGAAGCCCAAGTCTTTCTTTTGTATATATACAGTTTTTGTCTTAAAAAAAAANAAAAAAAAAAACTATTCTACCTTTAAATTTATTTATTTGATTGTAAGAAAATACGGATTGTAAAGTTGGATAGTTCCGGGCGCAACCAGCTAATGAGACTCCGTCTTTATGCTAATCGGTCGCGTGTTGGTCTCACCAGAGTCCCGCTTGAATTTTATCATTGCTCTTCATCAACTTCGGTCTCTTGGCTATGTATTTACGATGAAACTTAGGTGTGCGATTGAGCCGTTCTTTATTTTATTTTACTTTTTTTTTACACTCAATTTACTTACACTTGGCAATGACAATATATATTCTCTCACTTCTTCATCAGTTGCACGAACACACATTTTCAATCCACAACATTTCGCATATCATTTAAATTCAGTACTTCACATTGATCTGTCTATCTTGTAAANAAAAAAAAAAAAAAAAAAAAACAACAGCTACCAGCTAGAGCATTCCAATAGTTGAAAAAATAAATATAAATAAATAAATAGTACATAGAAAAAACAAAAAACGATTGTGCAATATATTTTATACAAAAAAAGCAAATATTAAACTTTAATTTTTATATTTAATTTTTTTAAATTAAATTTAGAAAAATCCTTAAATTTAAATACAAATATTTAAAATTCAATGGAAAATGAACTGTTAAAATTTGTTAATTAAAAATATTTTAAAAATACTGAATTTACATATTTTCCAACTGTAAATTTGTCAAATTAATAAATATAAATTTTTTTTACGGTAAATTTATAATCACTTTTTCACCAAAACAATCATATTTTTTATTTAATTTATTAATTTTATTTACTTAATAATTTTTTTCTAAATTTATTGACAAAAAAAAAAAAAAAACACTTGTTGGTTTTTCAAGAATGACGCATCTATCAGACAAAGATCATCATGTCCTTGATAAAATCCAGTTGAAAAAAAAATATAAATAAATAAATAAAAAATAAATAATGCATCCGCTCGAGTCACGCCCCGTCGCGAAATTAATCGATTAAGACGTTCCTCCTCCTCCTCCTCTTCATCATCATCATCATCATCATCTTGCATCCCCTCGTGGATATGATTTTTTTGTCTCTTTAAAATAATTTTTTAAAGTTATTAATACGTGTATTGGAATTAAAAAAAAAAAAACATTAACAAAATAGAAAGAAAGAAAAAACATAATCCAACAATAAAGCCATGACAAATCGTGATTTCTCATCTTCTTTTAGTGTTATGCTGCAATCGTCGTTGAGTCGAAGCGATTAGTAACGATTATGTTGCGATTAAACGGACGCAATTACTCTTTTTTTTAAGAAGGGGAAATATGTATGTGTATAATGTAGTACTATGATGTTGAATTGGCGTCCTTGTCAAGGATGCCTAAAGAAATCATATATATTTATATTTATAAATACAACTTGAGTGTACAGCTTCTGACCAATCATCTGATGAACAACTGTCAGTATAATATTTAATTGTATCTGATAATATTTATTCATACATTAATAATACAATATTTATTGTTGATAATTATTTATTATTATTCAATAATATTTGTCATTATTTAATAATCATTTTATCATCTATTAATATTTGTATAAATTGTTTGATATTTATTTATTTTTTCTTGGTAAAAAAAATCATTATTTAATTGAATAAAAAAAGGTAAAAATTCATTTACAAATTATTGTCCTCAATTGTGAATTTTTACACAATAATATTCTTGAATTTCATTATGATCATCAACACCGGCTGTTGTAAAAATTTTAATTCATATGTAAATATTTTTTTTTGCAACTATTAAGATACATTAAAATTAAAATTACTAATTATACATTTAGAATAATAAATTGACAAATAATAAAAAGAAATTTTTTTATTTTTTTATTTTCGTAATTAATTTAAATGTATTTTTAATTATTTTAATTTATCATTTTATAAATTTATAATGTGATTTAATATTTCTGATTTACATCTAAAAATATATATTTTGTCGAGGTCAACCGAAAGATTGATTGTATTTTTTTTTCTTAGTAATTTTGCTTTTTTTTTTTTGTCCTACTAAAAATTGCCTGATGAACTCATTTACCTTGGTCTCCATCAGGTCATTTTATACCTAGATAAATTGCTAAATATTTAATGAAATTATTCATTCAAAACTAGATAATAAATATCTGTTATATTTGTGATAACATCGTTTGTTGATATTAAAAAAAAAAAAAAATAAAAAGAATGTTAATTAAATATATACTTTATTATTATATTTAATTTCTAGAATTTTATTTAAAATAAAATTATGGTCATAGATGATTCTTGTTATTTTTTTATTTTTCTTTACGTTAAGTGTCAGAGGTCGAGGTAATACACAATCGAGTGATGTCATATACACCTGATGTTGTCCCCTTATTTTGATTCAACATCTTGGTCATTGTAAGTTGAATCAATATCATTATTTTCCCACACAATTAATCAAATGGACCAACGCGATATTTGGTCATGACAGTCAATCAGTATTCAAATACAAAACAAGTATCATTATTGATATTATTATTATTATTCAAGGTTATATTTATATAATTTTTTATTTTAACAGCGTGTAGTTTACCATGTAAACAAATTGAAAAAACAAAATTAAAAAATAATAAATAAATAAATTATATAGCTCAATGTATTTTATTATTCAAACAGAAGTTATCTTGAAATAATATAAAATCATGTTTATCTTGTTTCACAACAATCATCACATCATCATCAAATCATCGTTGAGGCAATCATCAATAAAAATTTATTATATTGCTTTTTTCATTATTAATTTTTGTTATTATTATATTCAAAATTAATGAATAATGATGTCGATAAATACTGGCTATGAATCATGAAAAAATTTATATATTTTTTTTAATTTATCAAGTTCATGCGGGTAATTGAATTTCAAAATTTTTCAATTTTTTGGCTATTTAATTGACTGATAAATAAATTTAAATAATTTATTGTTTTTTATATTTAATAAATTAATTAATTTACCGTATAAATATTTTTTTTTTTAAATTTTAATTATTATTTTTATGATTATTGTTATATATAATCAAAAAATAAAATCAAATGATAGTGTTTATTTTATTGTGAATATTTTATAACACTATATATTGAATATTTATATCACAAAAAAAAAAAACATTATCTAAAATGTAATTTCAGTTTTAAAATGAACATTACTCATGAAAGATTTCGAATGATATTAAATCCATTTTTCTGACATACATTGTATTATTGATTTTACATTTAAAATGAGCTTTTTTTATTTTAATATTATGTTATTAAGTTAAAAGCTTTTACATTTGCGAATAAAATTATTTTATAAATTTATTATATTTTCTAAATTTAGTATATTAAAATGTCTTGCTCGGGTATGACGTTTAAAATGATTTTATTAATATTATTGTTCAATAAAATCAATGCAAATGAAAGGATTAATTTTAATCGTGTTAGAGAAGCTGCATTTGATATATTATTTACGTGTTTTATGAATAATGATACGAATGTTATTATAATCGGTGATATTGATGATAATATTATTAAAATTGATAACAATACAGATATAATATTTAGTAAAGTAATGTTTAATCCAAAAATTAAATTTTTAATTAAACATTTTACAATGAAAAAAAATCCACCAATATTTTTCATTGTTACAAATACAATTGATGAATTAAAACAAAATATATTATTTGCTAAAAAAACAAAATATTGGGATGTTGAACAATTTTTTTTTGTCATTAGTAATGATAATGATTGTAATAATGCAAATAATTATTTACGACAAACATGGTTTTTTAATATTTTAAATTCATTTTACATTTGTTATGATAAAAATAATAATATTTTTATTTATACATTTAATCCATTTGTCAATATGGCTCCGAACGATTGGAAGTTAGTTAAAAATTTAAACGATAAACAAGATGATGATGATGCTTGGACTATTTTTAGTCGTCAATACAAAAATGGTAAGTTAAAATTTTACTTAAAAAATAATTAAATAATACTACTGTAAGGAAAAATTTATCTTATTAAATAATTAGGTCAATGTAAAATATTTTTCTTTTGTTTCAGAAAAAAAATTATGTATTAATATGATATTTGACAAAACAGCTAATCTTAATGGTTATAAAGTAAAAGCAGCTGCAACTGAAATAATTCCATATTTAAATATGCCATTATCAAAAAATAATTTTAATGATTTAATTGGTCATGATGGTTTTACTGTACGTACAATATTTAAAAATTTTAATGTAAAAATTATATTAACATTTAGTCATGATGGTATTATGGGACGAATTGGAAAAAACGGTACACGTGGATTTGGTATACTTCAAGATTTAAGTGATGGAATTTATGATATAATGTTGGGATCATCATACATGTATTCAGGTGCAAATACAACAATATCACCACCTCATTCAGTGTCAGGTATTTCAATAATAGCACATCCAATGTTACCAAAATCAACAACACAAAAAATTATTGAATACCTTGGATATAAATTAATATTTGTAACAATAATAATAACAATTTTATCAATTATAATACTTTATATTTTCGGTAATAATCAATCAATTGTATTGACAACACTTGAAGGTGTTCGTTTATTATCAAATGGTTCAATATTAAAGCTACCATCAGTTATACAAGTTAGAATAATAATGAGTACAATATTTTTATTTTTTTTAATATTTCAATCAATATTTCAAGGTAAACTTGCTGCACTTTTAACACATCAAGTACCAAATAGAATATTAGAAACACAAGATGATTTAATAAATCATCCAGAATATAAAATATATGTACCGGCATCACATAAAGTTTGGTTGACTGATGAATTACAAAAACGTACTATTGACATACCAGAAATAACTTGTATCAATAGAATTTTAAATGATAAAAAAAGTGTTTGTATATCTGATACAAAATTATTACAATATTATACAGCTAGATATAATTTATACATGTCGAGGGTACCAATTAGAACAACTTATTCTATTTATAGAATGCGAAATGATTGGCCATTACGTGGTAAATTTGTCAATGAAATAATGAGAGTTAAACAAACTGGTCTTTATGAATTTTGGGAACACAAAGCAAGTAATTTTTCAAATTTTAAAATTATCAATGAAATTGATAAAGATAATAAAAGTGAATTTACAACAGTTAAATTAAGTGATATTGATTTTTCATTTAAAATACTTGTAGCTGGTTTGTCTATTGCAATATTAACATTTCTTAATGAAATAAAATTTGTAAATTTATTAATTATTAAATTACAATATATTTTTAATTTATAATTATAATAATTATTGTGTAATGTTTTTTTTTTTTTTAAAGTATGTTAATTATTATTAATAAATGCACAAAATAATTATATACGAAAAAATTCCAGTAGAATGAATCAATGATGTAAAACAAGTTGTGTTGAATAAAAATAAAAAAAACTAATAAAATGTAAAAAATTGTTATTTAAAACATTGTTTAAATAATCATTTAACAAAGTATTAAAATAATTTAAAAATATTTTTTATATTGCTATATTTGTTGGTAATCAATCAACGACAATATAAATGAGTTTAATAAAATAAATGACCGGATAAAAATATATACTCAAATAAATAAAAAACAATAATTATTTTTAAAAAATATTGACTTTTTTTTATCCAATAATTTTATTTGTGATTTGACATTTTAATTTTCGTTATTTTTACCGAATTATTTTTACCGAATTCAGTTGTTAATAAATATTATGAAATATATTTTCGATTGGTTAAAAATTGACCTGATTTAATTAAAAATATCATATTGAAGATATTTTTTTTATCTTCCTGATTATATAACATTCATAGATAGTCATTACAGTCTTGGATATATAATTATGACTTTTTTTTTTTTTTTTTTATAAAATAACATTTTAAATTTTGTTTGACCTTGTCTGTCAGGCAAGATGATAGTATTCATATATGACCATGATAATAAATAAATAATCTGTTGACAATTATAAAACGAACTTTGATGGTAACATAACAAGTTTTAACTCGGCATTAGTAACTCAGTCGTCTCAAAGCAAAGATGATTAAAAATATGAAGACTCAATTAGTCTTGTTTCTGTTTTTAACAATTATCCTTGTTATTGAAGCTGATAAAACTAGGCCAATTGTTAAAACACCATTGGGAAATATAAGAGGTATTTATCAGCTATCTCATAATGGTCGTAAATATAAATCATTTGAGGGTGTACCATATGCAAAGCCACCAGTTGGAAACCTTCGTTTTCAGGTAAGTAAAAATTGATTTATTAACTCATACTAAAAGATAAATCAATAAATTAAAAATGTTATTAGCCACCAGAACGTTTTCCAGCATGGAAAGGTGATTTACTTGCTGTAAGACCAGAATCAGAGTGTCTTCAGTATGTCCATATACCAGATAATCCACCAGAACGAGTTCAAGGCTCTGAGGATTGTCTTTATTTAAATATTTATAATCCTGCAAGTGAAGAATCAAAAATACTACTTCCAGTTATATTTTTAATTCATGGTGGTGCATTTCAATTTGGTTCTGGTCATGGTTATCGTCCAGATTACATAATGGACAGAGATTTAATTGTTGTTACTGTAAATTATCGTTTGGGACCACTTGGTACGTTTAAATATTAAAAATACAATTAAAACTAAATTTAAAATAACAAATTAAATTATGCTTACAGGATTTTTAAGTACTGGTGATGATGTTGTACCTGGTAATATGGGTTTGAAAGATCAAAGTTTAGCATTAAGATGGGTATCAGAAAATATAAAATATTTTGGTGGTGATCCAGGTAAAATAACACTTGCTGGCTTAAGTGCTGGTGGTGCAAGTGTTCATTATCATTATCTTAGTCCAATGAGTCGTGGATTATTTCAAGGTAATAAAATTACTCATTTTTTTCAAATTTACATTATAATAAATATTATAATAAATACTAGGTGGAATGTCATTCAGTGGAACAGCTCTTGATTGTTGGACACAAACTGAAAATTCTATTGAAAAAGGAAAAAAACTTGGTGATAAACTTGGTTGTCCAACGGATAATAGCAAAATAATGATTGAATGTTTGATGACTCGACCAGCTAAAAGCATCGTTCAATTAGTTGGAGACTTTATGGTAACATTAATCTTGCATTGAGTATAATTTATAATTACTACTATTAAATATATATAATTTTTTATATACAGCCTTGGCTATATAATCCATATACTCCCTTTGGGCCAGTTGTGGAAAAATACACAAGTAAATCATTTATCAATCGATCGCCAGTGGATATTATTGAAAGTGGAGATGCTGCAGATGTACCATGGTTAACATCAGTTACTTCTGAAGAAGGTCTTTATCCAGCTGCTGAATTTATCACTGATAAAATACTCATGGCTGAATTAAATGATAAATGGGACTCAATTGCACCACATTTATTAGACTATAATTATACAATTAAAGTCTCTGATCATGTTAATATTGCTGAAAAAATAAGAAAACATTATTTGGGAGTAGAAAAAATTGACGGAACGATGGTATTACCATTAATTCATATGATTGGTGATAGATTATTTGTTGTTGATGGTGAAAAAGCAGCAAGAATGATGGCTATTGCCAATAAAAGTCCTGTCTGGTTTTATTTTTACAGTTATAGAGCTCAATTCTCACTTAGTGATGAGTTCATACCATCAAGAAAAGATTTTGGTATGTTATTATTATCATGAAACTTGATATTATTTATAAAAATTTTTTTTAACCAGGTGTTAGTCATGGTGATGACGTATTTATGGTTGTTCATCGACATATAACTCAAAAGGTTAATGAAAAAAATGACATTATTATACAAGAGTTATTATTAAATATTTGGCAATCTTTTGCTAATACAGGGTAAATTTATTAATCGATTATAAATATATAATTTATTTAAATTTTTTATATACTTAATTAATTTATTTATTTATCAGAATTCCTGATGCTGGAGTTGAGTGGCCAGAATTAAATCCATTTAGTTATGCTTTTGAATATTTACACATTGCAAGTTCTGAAAATATAAAAATGGATAAAAATTCAAATTTAGGAGATAAAAAATTCTGGAATTCAATTGATTTTAATGAAAATAAAATGACACCTGGACTTGGTAAATTTAAAGATGAATTTTGATGATATGGTGTAAACAATATTGTGTAAATTTAATTTTAATATTATTAATTCAATTTATTAAATAATTTTTTATTCTAATTAATTTTTTTATTAATTATTAAATCTCAGCAGGTGGATTACATGAAAATTTTGAATTATCATCTTGCTGTAAACAAACCAACAAGCAGTTTAATTAAATTTTAATAAATTTAAATTTTACGTTAAACCCTTTTTGTAAAAAAAAAAAAAAAATAATATATACATGTGGGTAAAAATGCTAAACAAATATAAATCATGTTAATTATTTAAAAATGCATATGTGTAAATTATACTGATGAACCAAAAAAAAAAGATAAATAAAAATTTTGACTACCGTTATTAAATAACCATTGACGAATTGAATAAATAATAATTAAAAAAAAAAAAAGTATTACAGTGATAGAACAAAGAGAATATTAGAATGAGAAGGATAACTTTTTTTTTTTTTAATTTTTTTTTGACATCATCAACGCCTGGGAATAGCCTGAGGTTATATACCGGTTACACACGCAACTGTTTAACTTCGTGCATCATTTTTAAGAGAGAAAGAAAGAGTCAATGTCTTGAATCTTGGGTGCCATATAACATCTACCTCTTGGCATCGAAGACTGATCACTCAGCAAAATTACAGGATATACAGTTCATAAACACTGACTTCAATGTACCAACCATTGATCACATTGTCTATTTATTTATTTATTTTTCCTACACATATATCCTTTTTTTTATTCATCATTTTATCTATTTATTTTATTTTCATAATATAATTATCTTTATATTTTTTTGTGTCATTTTAACACAAGTATATTTATTTAAATATTAAATTGTTTATTTAGTTTTTTTTTTTTTGTTTTAATATTCAAGATGTTTATAACAAAACTATAATAAAAAATCCAAGTTAAATATTGTGTTTAACGAGAAAAAAAAATCATGCAAAGTATTGCGATAATTATTCCACCATGTAGTTTAATTTAACGAAATAATTAATCATCCTCTGTTTCTTAGATCATTCACTAAGAATATAATGCCACGTGTTTATTTATTTTTCTTTAATATTGTTATTATTATTTTAGCTATTTTTAATAGAAAATTTATTTTGTTTGGATTAGTCGTTTATAGAGTCATCGTGATTGTAATTCACCATGTTACTTAATTTTTTATTTATTTATTTATTTTTTTTTTTTTTACAAATTTACATCGTGTACTTTTTTTAATCCTTCCTTATTATTTATAATTATTTTTTTTTTCTTTTTAAGACTCACCCTCAGGCAGTAATGTTAAAATTTAAAAATGATACTTGCTTGATGAAATAATATTTAAAAAATTATAAAAAATAAATAAAATTTAAATACAAGCAATAAAATTGTTTGTTGTTTTGATCGCAAATTGATAGTGCTTAATAAAAATATAAATAAATAAAACGTTATTAAAATTTTGTAAATTAGTTGAATATAAATTAGCTAATGTTTAGAAAATAACGAAATTGCGTCAAAGTATTGAAATGTATAATTGAGCTTATAAATGAATATAAATGTCAAGTCATTGTGCGATGAATAAGAAATTTTAAATGATTATAGAAAAAAAAAAAAAAGATTTATATATATATATTGAAGGATTAATTTTGAACCGGATTTTCATCGTCACTTGAAACATTGTTTAACATTTTATTCAAGATGCGTCATTTCAAATAATTCAGCTATTCATTTAATTTATTATTTTTTTTTTTTTCATAGTTAATTATCAAGTAATTATTTTCAAGATAGAAATATTCAAGTACAGTGTAAAAACAATTTGTAAATCAATCGAATTTAATTTAATTTTTTCATATAAGATTGATAAAAAAATTTAATTTAATCTTGAAGCATCTCTATCGTGTAGAAAAAAAGGTTAAATAACAAAAAAAAAAAAATACTTTTTCATTGAAGAAAATATAAAATATAGCTATTTATAACAATTTAAAATTATTGATGATAATAATTTTCAATAATAAATAAAAATAAATAAACATTTCATAAAATATTTGAAAGATTAATATGAAAAAAAAAAATTAAATTTGAAATAATAATAACATTGTGTCATTACAATAAAATGACTAATTAATTAATTTTTAAATTAATTAATTTTGAATTTATCAAAGATATATGATTAAAGTAAATTTTAAATAAATAAATAAATTTTTAAATGAAATATTTATTTATTTATTGTATGATATACTGTTGTCATAATTTTTTAAAAATTCAAAATAATCATTAAATTATTATGTCAATATGTTACTATGCTTTTATTATTTTTATAATGATTTATTTTAATTTTTAAATAACTTATTATTTCTATACTAATACATGCTTCATGATGTATTTCTTTTTTTTTTTTGGGGAAAATTATTTGTCAGGATATTTTAATTTGATCGGAAAATTCGCTAATGATTTATATCAAAAGGGAAGTGTTATATGTACTTGTTCATGGAAAAACATGAGCAACTGGTTGTAAGTAAAAGAGATCTCACACGGACACTACAGTCAATTCCGTTACAATATGAAAAATTTTTGTGCTGTTTTATTGTGACTTTATGTATAACATTTTATTTATTTTCCGGTTCACTACCTTATTTTTAAAATAAAATTATTCATCTGATAACTTACATTGGACTTTAGACATAATTACTTGTGTTATAAATGTTTTAACGGGTCTATATCCTACAAATTTCTATCCGTATATAAAAAAAAAATAAAAGTAAAACTTAAAAGAAAAATACATTATCATAGATATTACTGTATTCTTGTAGAGCCATTGATAATTTTTGGTTCTAGACATATCAATATTTCAATATGTAAATTTTAAGTGTAGAAACATTAGTTAATATATTGTTTAATCCCACGAACATCATATGCATTTGAATAAATGATTTTAAAAAAAAAAGGACCCAAGTTCACGGAGATCGAGTTAACGATCTACATGTTATCCTCTCCCTTGCACAACTAAAAATAGAAAAAATAAAAAAAAATAAAAAGAATCTATCCATCGTATTCTCAAGGATCTTGAATCAAGATCATCTCTTTTAACCAGTCGTTTCTCATCGTAACTCAAAAGGCAAAACTCACTGTGTTTGCTCAAACATTGTGGCATTATTTTGCGATTTTGATATTCGATACTTCCTTATCATGATTGCAAAGTTACATATAATATGATTAATTGTCAGTTTAATTTATTTATTTATCATTTTTTTAAATTAAATTAAAATATATTTGTTTGTCATAATTATTATCATTGTATTAAATTATAATTTAAATATTAATTACAAATTAAAATACATATTCTTTTCACAATTAATTAATTTTCATAAATCTAATATATATTTTTATTAAACAATTAATCTGTGTATATGTGTATTTTTTTTTAACNTATATTTTTATTAAACAATTAATCTGTGTGTGTATTTTTTTTTTTAACACAAAATTATTCATATATAATAAAGAAAAAAAAAATTAGCATTCTCATGTGTGGTTAACTGTGGTATTTCGATAAAATTAAAGGAGGGCGTGCCTGATGAATATAAGTGAATTTGCAATGTGTTGTTTAAGTATTACCGTGCTACATAAAAAAAAAATAATATATATAAAATAAATATCCATGTGTATAAGGTAACATAATGAACTTGAGAAAGAAATTGTTAAGAGTGTTATGAGTCAAAGTCCACGATACACACGACGATGACCTATCACCATGCCCATTGAACTTATTCAGCTCAATTCACATAATATTTATTTTTACATATAATAATAATAGTAATATATAATAAAATATTATTTTTTTTTAAATAACAAAAAATTATATATGCATTATATATAGTGTATGATTTCCATAATCAATTTTTCATCGACCACAAAATAAAATGAAGTAAAATATTGTACATGTTAAAACGTGATGATACGCGGTCAAAAATAATCTCATAGTCTTGAAAAAAAAAAAAAATATATATAAATAAATAAAAGTAAGTGAAAGAAGATGGTCTAGGCCTTGGGCAATATTGGCATAGTAGGTGAGTGAAGACAGTGATGGAGACCATGAACAAGATGCACGTTGCACAGCCAAGCTTAATAGGGTGAATTATCTGATATGTAGTACATGGGAATAAAACATGCTAGTGGTCCAAAAAAAAAAATACAAAAATTAGAATACAATTTCATTCTATTTTTTTTTAAAATAATTATAATTTTTGTCTAGATTCTTTTTTTTAAATCAAATGGAAAGAATTTACTGAAAAAAAAGTATGAAAATATTTGTTTTTAAATTGCCAAATTTATTATTTTTTAATTGTTAATATTTAACTAGATTTTTTATTATTAATATAAATAATTATCAAGTGGCAATGGCTTGTAATATTGTATATTGAAAATATATGATTATAAAGTAAGCCGACAAACTTGCATGCAATTGACCAGAAAGGTAGATAACTGACCTACTTAATATAATGTCAAACTCTAGTACACACCCCGTACCATCAAAGTAAAGAATATATTTATATTTATATATATATAAAATCATTATATATATATAAACGTGTATTAGCTGAGAATAACAGTTTTATTTTATACGGGGTCGACAAGGATCATTCTTCTGTAACTAATTCGCATAGTTATGATGCGAAAACAACAATTTTAACATACATTATACTGTTGGATAATTGTTATCATCAATAAATCACGATTTGTAATTTAAGTTTTTTGGATATTGATCTTTCTAAAAATAACAAAAAGGCTAAAGTTGAATGTGAATTTAATATACCGTTAACACATCATTTTTTTTATCAAATATTATTTATAAAAACAAAAAAAACAAAAAAATATTATCAAATACATCTTATTATAAAGTTTCAATATTCAAGCAACAGTTGATGATAAAAAATATATATAAAAAAGAGTATATATATATATATATATTTTTTTTTTTTGTTAAAATAGGTCAAGAAAAGATTAAGATCAGAAGCCATTTATTTATATATAATATGAACCTGTTTTCATATTCTCAATGTAAGAATACGCATTCATCAACTTTATTTTCATAAATCTTTTTTTTTTTTTTTTTAAAATCATAATAAAAGGTCAGTTGACTAGTGTATACGGAAGAGTATGAATAACGCTTGTAAATTCATAGACAGTATGATAAAAAAAAAAAAAGGAAAAATAGGTGCTGGGTTGTCAGCAAGATACTGCAACCAAGCCATTTAAATGAGTGCAGTAGATGTCGAGTTGTCATGTACAAACATTTTTAAAATAGTTAACTAACCTTCACGCTTGACTGGGCTTAATATTTTTTCATACTTTGGAAATTAATTGATTACTATTAATTAATGATTACAGACTGAAGGGAGAGATAGAAAAGAAATAGTCAATCATATTGTATTCAGTTGTCGCTAGACCTCCCCCACACTGAAAACAATACAAAAAAAAAAAAAAACAAAATCACAAGACAAATAAAATGTGCATCCTTACACGCAACCAGTAAATTTTCTTTTTTTTTCTTTATAATCTCGTGAGAACCGTGCTCGTGCTTTGTCACTGCTGCTACTAGTACACCAATCAGTTCAATGGCGCCATGGTTGGCGCCATCGTCATCTTGACATTGATAGAATTTTTAAAATTGCAATGCATAGATAATTGCACACTTGTTTTTGTATAAGATCAATTAACTTTTAAAAAAAATAAATAATGATTTTTTTGATTGGGTTAAAGATTGATTGAATTATCATTGATATGAGATAAAGTTTTTTTTTTTTTCTGCGTAATGGAATTTACCAGAAGAAGAAAATTACATATTGACCAGACACTTGATGAATTATATTCACACCTTTCTTGATATAAAATTCCATCACGTGTGAACGAATTGAACCACCTGGAATAAAATTTTATTTGGTATGCAGTAGTCAAGTAGGGATACGTGATCAATCGTTAAACATAAGAGTGTGTCGTAACATTGCTATGGGATAATCAATGTCACAATGTCCTGTCATCAATATTATAATACCTTTTTAATTATAAATTTTTAATTTAACATTTAAAAAAATTAATATACATCTATTATCTTCTAAATATTTTATACAATTTAAATAGCAAAAGTTAAGTTATACAAATGACTTTCCAAAAATGTCGTTGTGTTGGCTCCAAGTGCGTGACTCTGTGCTTCAATTGCATTGCTCTTTTTTTATTTTTATTACATTTTTTTATTTTTCATACCATGCAAAAGATTTCTTCTTGGTTTTATTATTTCTCGTATAGGTGCATGGCTTTTTTGATTCACTGGGGCATTGTCTCTCACCAAAGAAGATACGCATACAATGCCTGAAGAACGCCGATCCGAATCTAATCTATGACTTATAACCCTGCTATTGCTCAAGGCAACGTATATACACTCACATTTTTTTTTTTTTTTATTCTTCATGAATAAAAAATCTTCAATAGTTGCCGTCACCATATTCTTGCGTGTCGTGTTTATATTTAAATATGTGAGTGTGTGCATAAAACTTGCAGACATATATTCATTGATTTTAATAATAATAACAATGATAATGACACAAATTACTTTATGAGTAATGAATGACCACGTGTGGTCTAATAAACAGACTCCTAGATAAATTTATAGATTTTTTTTTTTTATAATTAAATTAAATTTTAATATCAAAAAAAGTTTATTCTAGTTTATTTATTACTAATAATTTATCAACTAACTTGATTGTTGTTTTTTTTTTTTTTATATCTTTAAATTTAAGCTGGGATAAATTTTTTTTTATGTAACGTTATATAAAATTTGCTGAATTGTCACGAGGGGAAAGTACATGAAAAAAAAGGGAGAAAAAAATTAGACTTTCATGTAAAAATTGTGGTGGCGCCTTGGCAAAATGCCAGGCGTCTATTCCGGCGTCTTCTTTCAAACTTTATTTTTTTTATTGTCTAGAAAATGACTATTTGAATCAACTGATCTTGAACTTTTATTATAATTTTGGCACAAAATTTACTTTTACTTTTTTTATTTATTCGACATTATGTGTGGGTTTTTTTTTTTAGGAAAAAATAAATAAAGACAAGTAATGAATAAAATTTTGTTGTCAAAGGCGGCTTTATCATATTGTTGTTGATTGAAACAAAAAGATATTTATAAAATATATGTTGATATTGTTTAAGAACACGCGCTATAAGCTAGTGAATCGGGCGTTGTAACGAAGACTATAACGGTTTTTCTTTGAGTATATTTATTTATTTTTTTATTTATTTTTTTTTTTTGATTTCAGAAGAATAAAATGAAAAAGTCATCTACTCTGAGAAGGGCCTACTGATGCTGTTGTGTATTGCCGTAAGAGTACATTGAATCCAGGTTTCCTGACTCTTACTTGAGAACATAACGGGGTCGCGAGTGTCAACTTGGTGCACTGTGCGATTAGCCGACTATGAACAAGTCCAACAGTCGACACGTCCATAGATTTAATACAGCCGAATAAACACTTTATTAAACATTTATTTCGTAAACTTTTTATATTCAGAAGTAGGTAATTGCAGGGAAGTATCTACCATTTCATTTTATCAATTTAGTTTTCATTTTTCATTTTTATAAATAACTTACAAGTTTAACAATGTTAATTAGTTTTTTTATTATACTTATCTATTTCATAATTGTGGTTTAATGATCTTGAAATGTTACTTTGTATATTCATAGCTTGGACGTTATAAACTTAAAAATAATTGTGGTTAATATACATATGTATATTGCGTAAATAATTTTAGAATGAATAATATATGTATTTTTTATTTTAACAAATATATGTTTGAAGATTACCTCTTCAATTTGCTGTTTGCAAATTAATATCGTAAAAGAAGAACATAAGGATCAAAGAGTTATTCATTTTTTATAATAACTGAAGAGGTATTTCTATTTTTTGAAAGCATACGTTCTCTCTTTTAAAATTCCCCAATAAATCGATAATTTCGATAGATAGTTTTTGATGAAAAATTTAATTCTTATCAGGAGAATATAATAACTAGAGAGGAGTTTATATTTTTCGGAAGCTTATAAGCTCTGAGTTGAAATTCCCTAATAAATTAATTATTTAAAATTTTTTTTCTTGAAAAAAATATGTTATTTTGACAGGAACATAGAACTAGCAAAGAGGTATTCCATATATTTGAAAGCTTACTGCTTCTATGTTATAATGCCCTAATAAATTAATTATTAAAAATTTTTTTTTTTGAAAAAAAGTGATATTTTGACAGGGACATAGAACTAGCAAAGAGGTATTTCATATATTTTAGAGCTTACTCCTTCTATGTTATAATTCCCTCATAGATTAATTATTTTGAATTTTTTTTTTTTGAAAAAAAACATGATATTTTAAGAGGAACATAGAACCAGCAAAGAGGTATTTCATATTTATAATATATAATACAATTGGCAATCGATGTATCTAATAGATAAGCAATTGATATCAAACTTCTTTTACTCATCACTCTGTATTATAACGTACACACTGTTGTTTATATTTAAGTAAAAAGGAAAATATTTGTAAAAATTTATTGTAATAATAATATGTATATATTAATTTATAATTTGTATTACCTACTACCTATCGACCACTAAAGCCAGCCTTTATTGAGCTGCCTGGTCTACTTGAAATAAAATGAAATAAAAATAAAATATATTTTAAAGCTTACTCCTTCTATGTTATAATTCCCTAATAAATTAATTATTTTAAATTTTATTTGTGAAAAAAAAGGGATATTTTAACAGAAACATAGAACTAGCAAAGAGGTATTTCATATAATTTGAAGCTTACTCCTACTATGTTATAATTCTCTAATTAATTTGATATTTATATTTTTTTTTTTTATATGCTATTTTAACAGGAACATAGAACTAGCAAAGAGGTATT
>MKYW01000144.1:204306-214911 GCA_015776835.1 Aphidius ervi | reverse complement strand
AAAAAAAAAAAAAAATTATATATACTTGAAAACAAGTTTTAACGATCAAACAACAACCCCTTGTGAATATCTTATTTGTCAAGTGGTTTTTAGATAATATATTAATATTATTTATTTAAACATTTTTAAATTTATCAATGACGTAATTTGTTGTTGAATTATTTTAATAAAAAAAAAATAATATTCAATAGTCACTAAATTGCTAATGAAAAAAGAACAATATCTTTATATGCAAAAAAAAAATTATTTTTTATTTAAAAAATTAAGTAAATAAATGATGCAAAATAATAATAAAAAAAAATGTATTTAAAAAAAGTCGTAATGATGATGACCCAATGAACTATGATTTGATAGAAAATAATAATGATGATGTCAACGGACGATCAGAATTAAACAGGTGTTTTGATGAGTAACAACTTGTTATGAGAAACGACCTTTTAATAAAAACAATTACGTCATTTTAAACAATTCAAACTAAAAAAAAAAAAAAAAACTATTAATAAAAAATTGTAAATTAAATTTTAATAAAAAGAAAAAATATAATTGTTTTTGTACAAAAAATTAATGTTTTTTTTTTTCTTCTTTTTCTTTTGATAATATATATTTGTTTGAATAGTTTTATTGAAGTTAATATTGTTTATGATTCATTAAAATTAATATTAATTATAAATAAAAATAATTAATATTGTATTGTTAATAATAAAAAAAAAAAGAAAAACATATTATTTGATTTTTACTGTAATTTTAAAAATTTTTCAATATACTATATGTAATATTATAAATGGTAATATTTGTGATTTAGTTGTTTGGAAGGATATGATAGTTATAAATTTACAGTGTGTCTGGACAGTGACATACTGCTACCACTTCCTTCCTCTATGTAGTAGAAATGCAAATAGTACAATGGAAATAGTATAAACAAAAAGAGAGATAAAAGCATTAAGCTGCTCAGTGAAACAAATATTTATCTTTTATATTATAACTACTTATTTTTAGTTTGAAAAAAAAAAAAAAAACAATGCTGTATGTAAAATTATAAATATATAAATATTTAAAAAATTTGACTGTGATTTATATATGAACAATTATATTCATGTAAATTAGCTTCTAAAAAATAGGAAATATGTTACTGGCTACTGAATTTAGAAAATATCACAAGTAGAGTGAAGAGTTTGGCTATCGATGAAGGGCATGATTTCACACAGAGCTTTTTATTATTTAACATTAAAATAAATATATATGAATTAAATAAAACTCACCAACAAGTGGAACCATTAGTGTAAATAGTGGTTGTGTTCCTGATACTGCTCGTGTTATTATTTGTAATTGTGATAAATAATCAATAAAACAATTTGTATCTGGTACTAATTGTCGTGGTCGTATTTCAATTTCAACAGACAATGGAGATTTTTGAAGTATATCCTGAAAAGAAGAAAAAAAACAGAAAATTAATTATCATTATAAATAATAAAAGTTTATAATAATTAAAAACAAATACTAAATTATTTTTATATTTTGTAATTTATTTTGTATATTTTTTTTGAATAAAATGATGCAGGTGAAAGTAATAAGTGACTAATTCCACAATAGTTAATTTAAAAAATTGAAAAAATTACTCAATGAAATTCATTCAAGTCGTAAAAAATGACGTATTCAATAAGAATGCAATTAATTATCAATAAATCAATATATAAAAATAAAATTTTTATATTTTTATTTGATAAAAACCGATGAAATCATTGAAAATTTCATTAAACATTGCATTCCTTTTTTTTTTTTATTATTAATATTTGAACAAAGCAAAATTTTATATATAAATATTCAATCTTCAAATTGAATTAAATATAAAAAAAACTGATAATTGTTTTGAGTACTAAAAAATGTTCTTTTCTGATTAACAAAAAATTAAAAATAAATTTTATAAATATTTTATAAAATTCATGTAATATTGTCATTAAATTTTGTTGATAAAATAATAATAAAAACGTAAACAATAAAATTTTTTAAACATATTGTTAATTTTTCATAATTGTTTTTAAAAAAAAAACAATTCATATAAATTAATTTTTAAAAAATTATTACGTAATTATATATATTTATTTCAAAATGACATTGAAATTTAAAAAAAAATTTTTTTTCTTCAAAAAGAGTAAACAAACAAGTAGTAAATATTATCACTTGATTTTTTATTATTTAAATCCACATTAAATAAATATTTCTGTGATAATAAAAATAAAAAAAAATTGCTTCAATACGTCAAACAGCTGGATAGTTGCATTGTCAAAAAAAAAAATTACTCTTGTAGTTTAAAAAAACAAAAAAAATACGTGTTACAATTTGTATTACAATGGGGCTAATAATTATAAATAAAATAACTTATGTTGTTTTTATTTGTTTCTCATGTTTAATATTTATAAACGGCCAAGAAGATTCATGTGAAACATCAAACGACATCAATTCGGAACATATTCCTGATGATGAGTAAGTCGAATATAATTTTTTTTTTTTTTTTTCCTCTAATTAAATAAAACTAAGTATTGATTTACTGTAGAATCATACTATTATTTAATCCAACATTAAAAGAACGAGCATCATTTATTCTGGCGATAAATTTTTGGGACCAAGATGATATAAAATTGGAAATAAAAAAAGATTTACTTGATGATGAACGCATTATTGGATTAGGACACAAAAGTATTGTTCAAAAAATATTAAATCATTACATTTCCAAAAGAATTGATGATTTAGATTTAGAAGAAATAATTAAAAATGAATTATTATATGTCATTGGAGCAATTGGTAAAGAAATGATAATATATTTGATGGAAATTCGTAAAAAATTAAAAAAATTGAAAAAATCATATCCGAATTTGGATAATTATATTGATCATATTGAATGGACAAATATTGGAACAGTTGATGAATCAAAAACATTTATTGCTGTTTATAATTATATTGAAAATGAAAAAATAGCTATTGACCAAGTTAATAATACATTTATGTTTACTGAAGCATGTCGATACTCTCTTAAAAATTACATGAAAATAATATGGCAAGAAAAATTAACATATGTAGATCAAACATTTATAGAAAAAAATATAAATGATAGATCCAATTTATTTTATTCCTTTAATTTGATTTCGAAAGAATATGAAAAAGAAGTTATCAAATATTGGCTTCAATATTTTAGCTGGACAAAGCCAACAATTGAAACAACTGAACTTCGAATTAATCAAATAAAAAATATTATTTTTGAAATACCAGAATCAATATTGAAAAATAATATTGAAACACTCAAATATTTCATAGAGAAAATTGATATAAAAAAAAATAAAAAAGATAAATTTATAATAAATAAATTAATGAATAATTTTCCAGTAACAGAATTAACATCTCATGATATGTCTGATAATCTTGTATATTTATTTAAACAATTAACTAAAAAATCAAAAATAAATATTATTGAAAATTACCACGATTTATTATTAACACATTTAATCAGTGCATGGCCATGGAGATATTCGTATTTTAATATAATACATATAGCTTTAAAAACAAGCAATTCAATGGAAAAAATTGATTATCAAAATGTATTGATAAATATAATTCATAGATTATCTGATGAATATGATTATTTTGAAAATATTAATTATCTAAGTTATTGGATGATTAATGATTTTTGGTTTAGCTATAAATATTATTTTGATGGTAAGGATCTTGTTAATGCATGTTGGTCATTACCAATTGACACAACTTTAAAACTTGAGACAATATCTTATATTGTAGTTAAACGAGAATTACGAAAAATAACACCTATCAATACACACAATGAAATTATTCAATCGATAATTCAGCATGGTTCTGATTTTGTTAACAACAATAAATTTAACCTGTTGTATAATTTAATTGAATCAATAACCCAAACTGAAGAAGAAAAATATTTGACTGTTGAAAAAATTGCATTACATGATGTTTGTTTATATTTTTTTATCAATGATGATGATAGAATTAATAGAATTGACAAATTCATTTTTTGGAAATATCAAAAAAATATTTTTCATAAAGAAATTAGAAAATTAATTAATAAAATTGATATTATATTGAATATTTGGCTATTCGGTGATAATGCTGAAATAATTGCATATAAATTACAATTATTTGTTGATTGGTATCGATTTAATAGATGTCAACAGAAAAAAATAAATAAATGTATTGAAGAATATTCAAAAGAAGAAATAAAAAAATATGATAATATTGATAATTTTAAAAACTGTTTAACTAAAAAAAACAAAATTATCTCGGTTATTAAAAAAATACTAAATTAGAAAATTAACATAAATATTGCACCTTGAAATTTTTTTTTTTGTGCACTTAAAATTTAATATTTTTAGAATTTATATTTATTTTATTTCTTTTTGCATATTATCTACATTTCCTGTTGATAATAAAATTAAAAAAAATAAATAAATAAATAACATCACACATTTAACTATCTACAATATAAATTAAAATAAAAAATAAATTGTTTTATCATTAAAAATTTATGATTAATAAAAAAAATTCTCAAATAAATTTTATTTAAAATAATAAACTACACCCAGTAATTTTTTTTCATGCTAAAATTAAATTATGTATATTAATTTGTTAAGCTGATTAATAGTTTAAAATAATATTTAACTAAAATGATAAATCTAAAAAAAAAAAAAAAATATTTATAATAAATAGTTGATGTATAAATTCAAAGCATTGTGCATAGAAGATAACACTATCAGTATAAAACCCCAACAACAATGTCCCCAACAAGCCACACATTTTAGTGGTATTTTCAACAAGAGGGTTAGTGGTTGTTTTAATCGATCTAAACCCCACAAAACAGATATAACCTTTTCATAATATATATATGCTCAAAACAGACGACAGTTTCTCTTGTTATTTATCCTATTTCTCTCTCCTCTCTTCAACCCTAATTTTCTCTTCAACATACAAAACACAGACTACTCTTGAAATTTTACTCAATCAATGAATCAACAGTCGACAAAGTTTTGTTTTTGTGTTGATAAATTATTGTACTCTTACATGTCTCAAACAAATTTTATATTTATCATTTTAAACTCAACTAATTTTTATTATCAAATATTTATGCATATTATAATAATAATTATTATTATTATGTTAATTTCAATTGCTAGAATATGTGTTTAAGTTCAAAGCAATTAGCTGATTCATAAATAGTACCGTTGGAATTTATATATATTATTTATTTTTTTTTTATTTCTTTTATATTTTTTTTATTTCTTTATATTCAATTTCATGAGTAATTTATTTATTTATTTAATTTAATTTTTTTATTTTTATTACAATTTTTAGTTTTTATCCTGTTTCGTCTTACTGTTTTGTCATGTGTCTTTAAGTTTTTTATAATTCTTGTTGAATATACCTCGAGGCGTGAGAGAAGAAAAAAAAAAAGAGATTGAGAGTATACCTTTATCGTGAGAACTATATGTACTGTAATTATTTTTAATAAAATACTTGGTGTATTTATAATAATTATTTTGATATTATTGGGGATTATATTATGTTGATTTTTTGTTTGTTTATTTTTTTTTTTTTAAATTGGAAAATTATAGTAGATTTTTATTAATCTTGGTGATAAATCAAAGTTTAGTTGGGTAGATAAGCCGAGTTAGTTTTCGTGCATCTGTTACCCTCCCTGAATTTATGCAATTATATTTCTATGATATTTTGTATTCATGATACTTAAATAATAATGAAAATTATGTGTTGTTGTCAATTTGATATATCCAAAAAATGTTGAAATGTCTAGACAATGAAATTTTTAAATTAAAAATTAATTAAAGGAAAATTGTTCTTTAAAGAAAAGTTACTTTTTTCTTCTTGTAATATTTATTTCTAATTAAATTTGAGGCACGATTATTTCAGTAGTTGTAATTGCTTCATTTTCATGTAATTTTGTCGGTTTTTTTTGCTTCAAAAAAATTATCACTCGAATAAATAGTTGCTATACTTTGATAAAGTTCAATGGTCTTTGTATCTAATCAAGTTTTTCTTGTATTTATACTAAATAAATTTTTTTCTTTGTAATAGTCATGTGTTTTTTTTTTTTTATTTAAATTATAGAAAATTTTCTTAAACAAAGTAAATTACATTAATATAGAAAATTTTTCATCCAATCATGGGAAAAATTTATCTCAGTAATACTTGAATAAAATATTGATCATTTAGAGTCTATAATTTGCCAATTGTAAATTTATTTTATTTTAAACTAATTTACCTAAACTATAGCTTTGAATTTTTACATATTTCTTTGTAATAGAAAAAAATATTAATATCCCATCCTACAAAGCACTGTAAGTATATTTTAATCAATAAAAATTTCAATTTTTTTTTCAATTTTACTATTCTGCATTTTTAAACGCACTAAAAAAAAAACCATTTTATATACCGAATAAAATTGTTAGTTGCAAATCAACTAAATGCCCTTGGGTATCAAAACAGCCCACAATACAAAACAATATATTTAAAAATCCAATATATTTAATAAATCATAATAACCAAAGAACAACCCACATGAAAATAACACAATTATATTCTCTCATCGGAAAATAGTCAATATTGACAGCTGCATTGCACCTTGCTCATGGCAATTCAATAAAATAATAATAACAATTATAATTAATATAAATAACATCATAAATTTATCAATATACATATGTATAGGAAATGAAATATCAAAAAATAAAAATAAACAAATAAAAAATTAAAATATTATATGATATAGAAATATTGATTAACAAGCATTTAACTTGTATTACTAATGATCCAAAGATATCGAACCCGGAAGGGTTAATATACACAAAGTACGCCTATATATATACCCATTGAATATAATTTTAAGAAAAATATATATATGTTAAAAATATCACGGTGTTTAATATGAGTGAATATATTGCAAAAGTATATTGTGACAGTCTTTATGAGGAAGGTGTGTCGAATTAAAACTAGTGGTCAATATATAAAACATGAAAATTGATATTCACTCGACTTATTAACGACTCATGCCAAAGGCAAAAAATAAAAATATAGAAGAAAAACATCCTTTATTTTCATTTATTTATTTATTAATTTTCTATCATTTATACTATAAAATATATAATTTATTTCAATAATAATGTCTGGTTATGTGACACATAGACTTTATAATTATACGCTTGTATTAATCTACTGGGACTAATCGATGCGTCTGCCAAACAAGCTTGAATATTTATCCCAGAAGTTGTTAGAGTGCATAGTCTTGCTTATGACTCCCTTGAGTAATATATAACACTGACAAAAAAAAAATTAAATTTAAAAATATATTGTGTAAAAAAATGTATGAGCTTTTTTTATTTTACAAAGGGGGTTGATGCCAAATTTAATAAAAAGTTTTGATTAGGTCAATGACACTGAAGTTGTTAATATTCTATGGGGTGATGTGGTCAAATGACCTTACTCAAAATAGAATAGATAAATAGGGATGATACTTATTTATTTATTTTTTTTTTTTGACCATGAAAAGTTTTCAAATTTATTTTATCTTATTATATGTACATATATAAAATAACATGCGGGTGATCGTAAAATATTTTTAGTAATCGAAACTTTGTTACAAGATTTTTTTAAAAAATAAATAAAAATAAATCATGATGATGGTAAAGAAGAATTGTACGTATATAACTTTATTTTTTTATTTTTAGTGGTTTATAAAATTTTGAATTTAAACCACGTATATTCAGTTGGATTCTGGTTTTTACGATTACCCATATTCAACGCGATTTTGACATAAAAAATGTGATAGCAACACGTCAAAGAACACGAGTATTTTGGAAGCAAATTCTTTTTGGTATTTTATTTTATTTTTTGTTAAGTGTATTTAAAATTTTGAGTACCGACTAAGCAATTCATGGCACGTGATATCATCAACAATATAATTTTTTTGGCAGAATAAAATGACTTTTTTTTTTTCACATTAAAGTTGAATTATTGATTTACAATTTACATTAAACATGACATTTATCACATTCATGGCATAATTATATTATCCACGACATTATTTAATTTTATAATTAAATAATTTTTAAATTAAATATTATAAAAAAATTTAATTTTCATTTAAACACATTTAAAAACACATTTATTTTATTTCAACACAGTGTGGTGTGTATTTTTTTTTTGCTGTTATTAGTCATTTATATTTTTTTAATTTGAATTTTTTTTTTTTTTTCACATACTTGTGGATGTATATATAGACAATATCCTCTTACAATACAAGACTATATGTTGCATCGTGAATATAAACACACATACAACAGTAAAAAAAAATATTATTTATCAAGCCTCGCTTGTTGAATGCGATATTTCATAATCACTGTTCTCTCTAGACCAATGCCGACGTACATATATTTTTATATATATTTTTCATTTACGCATTGTAAAGACCCACTGCTATCAATAATATTAATATGACATTTTTATTTTAATTAATATTTTTTTTTATTTTAAATATCCAGAACTGAAATTAATCATGGCACAAATTCTTTGCTCAAAAATAATAAATAAATATTAAATTTAATATCATTTTCGAGTCTCGTATATTTTTCATATATTTTTATAACCTTATTCATCTCTGTCAAACAATAATTAGAAATTAAATTTTTTTTTAAACCCCCTGGTATGAATTTTAAAAATACTTTAGATAAAATCAAATTAAAAAATTTTTCACCAAACTGTTTTGTTTAAAATTATACTTGAAATTAAGATGAAAATATTTAACGTTAATTAGGAATTATCAAATTTTTAATATTGATTAATAACCTATTGATTTAAAAATCAAATAATATTTTTTTTTATAACCCAAAAGTTGGAAGAATAAAAATTTCGAAATTTCGCAAATTTCAGGCTGATTTTTTCAATTGAAAAATTTACTAAATATAATTTAATATTAATGAACATAAAATCTCATTAATTAAAATCAATTCAATCGTGATTTTAAAACAACATGTTTCATTCAAAAAAAAAAATGTTTTTAAATATTTGTAAAATTGTATTTAAAAAAAAAAAAATAAGAACAAAATCTATATCGTTGTCAGAATAGGGAGGGTCATTGGGGTTAAGACGAGGTGATCCTCACGACTGCAGGAGCAAACCTAACGGTACATAATTAGTTAGTTTAGTGATATATTACATCGTATATATTCAGCTATGTAGTCATAAGGTCACTGCACCTTGGGACCTCATATAATATGCTCATATAATTATATTTTTTGGACAAAAAAAAAATTAATAAAAAAAAAAAAAATTTGAGTAACAAAAAAAAAGTATGATGAGTAAATAGAAGGAAGTCATCTAGCGTTAGTTGATAACCATCATAAAATCACAGTAGTTAATTTTGTAATAATAAAATAATAATGAATAAATTATTTAATATTTTATAAATACTAGGCTATATGCATTATTTTAATAGCAATAAAACAACATGAGTTATTATTATTTTTTTTTTTTTTCTTTCTCTCAAGGTTCAAAGTTATACAATAAAATTTATAAAAAAAAAAAATTAACCAGAGATTGGATTATGTATAACACATGTGGTGGAGACTGGAAGCGTTGCTAACAGAGAATAATTAGTTTGGAGTAATTAGCTTATGTACTTAAGAGAGAAAAAAAAAAGAAAAAAAAAATTTTTTTTTAATCATATAACACTGGCGCTAGTATTAACAATGAAAAAAATAAATATAAAAATTTTTTAAATTCCTGTATGCATTACCTGCATTACAAGCTACCATCATCAAAAGTTTATATACAAGTTTTAATAATAATTATTATTACTTTACTGTCTATTTAATTACAACTTTTTTTTTTTTCAAATAAAAAAAAAATCAAGGACAAAAAGAAGATAAATTTGAAGGAAAAAAAAAAATATTTTTCATTTGCAATGATGAGTTTTGGTGTTGCCTCGAATTATCTTGGGGTTTTTTTTTTTTTACTTTTTTTTCATTGATGAATAATTTTTAAGTGAGGAAAAATAAATAATAAAATATTAGCAAGTGCAATGACCCCTGCAAAAGCTGTCAGCATCAGAAACGACATTGCGAGCCAGACAGATATTGAATAGGGCCAAAACCAGAATACCAGTCAGTTTTCATTGGATGTGCTTGGTAGGTGTTATGAATTCAACTGTGGATGTTATGTCCTTGATGGGACCACGGATCCCCAGGCGGCCATTCCAGACATGGCTAACAACTGTCCAGAAATATACATGGACAATGATTTAACCCCTTTTTTATTTTTAGCACAATTTAATATTTAATACTTGTGATGATATCAAATATATATTAATTGGCTTTTTATATATAATATATAATTTTTTTTTTAATATTTATTTATTCATCTCAAGCATGATAAATATATTATTTTATTTTATTTTTTTTCTCATGTATAACTTGCCAAATGGTACAGCACAAAGAATAAAACTTCTCATCCTATTTTCTCTATCACTTGTGTAACCGTTATACTTTGATCACGATGAAAACTTTTTTTTTTTTTTTTTTA
>MKYW01000144.1:180899-191383 GCA_015776835.1 Aphidius ervi | reverse complement strand
TTTATTTTTAAAAAAGCATAAATTTACCATACTGTACGGTAAATGATACTAGAAGTACAGTTAAATTTACTATACCAGTATAGTAAATCTGTATAAAAATTTTTTTTGTTTTACTATACCGGTATAGTTTTTATTACTATACTAGTATAGTAACCTTAACTGTACTTCCTAGTAAATCTATCTATACTTTTGCCGCTGTCCAACTTTACTATAAGTATAGTAAATTCAACTATAAAACATAGTAATAAAGACTATAAATTTTTTTCCGTGTTCTTATGAATATTCTTTCTATCAAAATATTATTATATTTAAAAAACACTCAAGCTTTTTTTTTATACCATTAACCAAATGAATTTTAAATGTTATTCTAAAAGACAATTTTACATTTCTTTTCTTTCCAATTATATTCAATATAATAGTATATTGTGATACTAGGGGGTAAAGTAGTGTTTGATAAAATTCTACTTAACCCCCTAATCTCACATATATTTTTCCTCACGTGGGCATTTTTTGTCTATTTTTTTAAACGCGTTTGTTGTAGTAAAGTGAATTATTATCTCACTTTTCACTGTACACGTCTTTTTCACTTTAACCGAAACTTCCGGTAAAATGAAAGTTACGCTTCCGGTAAAATGAAAGTTACGCACGGTAAAGTGAAAAAGACGTGTGGAGCGGAGAGTGAGATAATAGTTCACTTTACCACCGCAAACGCGTGGAAAAAAGTAGTAAAAAAAAATGCCTCAGTGAGGAAAAATTTAATTAAATTATCAAAACAATATCAATTTAATCAATGTCATGTTTAATTATATTAAAAAAATGAATTTTCTAAAAATTAGCTAATTCAATAATAAATTTCTATTTAAATTAATCCATATTATTTTAAAAGTTATTTATTTATTTTTCACTTGCTACTAAATTTGTTCGTTCAATATAATTTTTTTTTTCATTTTGTTTTTGGTTAAGATATTTGAAGGTGGTAACGATGATTACTCATCAGGGTATATAACCAGCTTCAGAGAGTACTTGAACTAATTGCAACTTGGGGAAAGATTTAAAGGAAAATTTACCGATAAATTTTATCTCAGTTAATTCACAATATGACCTCACAGAAAATCCAATAAAACTATCAGTCTTTCAATATATATACGACACTTTTAACGAAGAAAATTCATGTTACATTACGTTAAAACGAAGCCAGGCAATTCCCAGTGGGTTATAACAAACTTGTGTCTGGTATATCTAGAACCTAGCTGGGTTTTCCTCGATATTGACTCAATTACTGCGGTGGAAATGAACGAAAATCTAGTTAGCTATCTGTCGTTCATTTTATTTTTACTATCTCTTTAAAGAGTAATATATATGATTTTTTTTTTTTACAATTTTAAATTATCCAAGAATAGAATAGACTTAATAAATTCTGAAATATCGTTGAAATAATTCAATTTATAACTCAATGAAATTTTATATTTACCCTTGGCTAGACCCAACCCATCCCATCATTTTTTTATAAAAGCTCAAAGCTTTAACTCAACATGTATTATAAATAAAAAAAAATAAAATTATTCAGGTGTTTTTTTTTTTTTTATTTTACCACCCACTGTCAATATTACGAACGTTCATGAATCGACAGCGCTTATTAACCCCGCCCGTACAATTTGCAAAATGTATATTTTCATCGTAAGTATTAATAACTAACCATCACAGTTATAATCAACTTTTTAAATTCAAGTCATATTTTTTTTGCCACTTAATCATTGTGTAAATAAATATAAACTTTGTAAAGTGAATTTAATCTGCATTTTTATTTTTTGATTTTTCATTATCTCAAATTTATTATACATTAATAATTTTATATTTTGAACGAGTTACGATACATTGTCAATCATCAATTTAATCGTTAAATAAATATGAATAAATGAGCAATATTTTTTTTTAAATACATGTCATATTAAAAATAAAAAATCATTGTCTGGATCAATATATAATAACATGTTTATATACTAGCTATACTATATCACCTCTAGACATAAAAAAAAAAAAAGAATTTAAATATTTAAAATATTTTATCGTAGATAAAATAAAGGGTGGAGTCAATGGATAATATCAATTGAGCGTTAAAGTGTTTTCTCGTTAAGGTAATGTTACTTTGGTATTATAATGGTGTCTTGATGACAAACAACCTGATCTTGTATATGTAATTTTGGTAAAATTTTATAACCACAAAAAAAAAAAGGCATATAATTAATGATAACTATTAAATTGTTTATTAGAAATAAATATTACTAGAAATACTAGTTTTGCTGGGTAATTATTTACGGATGAATCATCAACACCATCAACTTCAAATAATTGAGATTTTTATTTTCTCCTTTTTTACGGAATATATTTCCTTTGATTTGATTTTTAAATTTATTTTGCAAGCTTGTGTAAATAAGAGCAACAAAAAATTGGATAAAAATATTAAAAAGAATGATAGAAATGGGCGTTTGACGAGCGTGACGAAGCTTGTCGTTGATGCAACACTATGTGGACATGTATCAACGTGCACATATATGTATTGGTGTATAAATATACTAACAATATTTTTATCTGAAAACTTGGTCTTCTTCATCGGAGGCAATTTCTCTAAGGGCAATTTACTGGATTTATGATTTAACGCCCGTCTTTCAAGACTTTCAAGTCCAGGGCTACTGGAGAATATGAGAGGTTTATCAAAGTTTAAATAAAAAAATTGACATACAAAAAAAAAACAAAGTGAATAAGTCTGAGAATTGATGAAAAACTTGTTTATAAAATCCGAAAGATATAATTTTTTTTATTGAATTTTGTAAAAATAAAAAGTATTTTAAATTTTACAAGATTGAAAAAAAAAATTAATTTAATATTTTTTATTATATTCATTTTTACTTTTTATGGTTAAGATTGTCATTTGAATATAAACAAAAAAGCTTCTAATCTTTGTCAGCTTTCCTAAATCTGTCTAAATTATTTTTTTAAATACTTATTGTTAAATTAAAAATAATTATAAATGAAAATTAGAAATACAAATTTATTACTTCTTCTTTTTTTTGTTTTGTTTTAACAAAAAAGAATGCGCTTTGCGCATTCCTCAACCACCAGTGGTTGAACCTTAATATCTAACTTATAACTAAATTCGACAATGACAATGGTACTAGACACATCTTTGATGTGACTTTGACTAGAATTGAACTCCAGACATCCAGCGCTGGAGGCTAAGCGCTTATCCACTCAGCCATTTGCATTAAGCTGAACGTTGAATGATATTTTATTCTTATGAATATTCCTTCTACCAGAATATTATTATATTTTAAAAACCCAGGCTTTTTTTTACCATTAACCAAATGAATTTTAAATGTTATTCTAAAAGACAATTTTAATTTTCTTTTCTTTCCAATTATATTCAAAATCACATTTAATTAAATCATCAAAACAATATCAATTTAATCCATGTCATGTTAAATTATATAATAAAACGTAAACTTCAATAAAATGTTAACTATTAAAATTATTATTTCATTTTTATATCCATATATATACACATTGAATTACCATGATACTTAAACAACGATAAATAAGTATTTAAAAATATTATCATTCAAAAACTTGTTCGTAATTTAAAGTATATACTAAAAATCATACACACGCAAGAGACAGAAAAAGAAAAAACCAATTTGATATAAAATAAGACAGTTGGTTGTTGTGAACAAAGTTGAAGTACGATTACGATATATACACCATAAGATGCTGTGCTAAGAAATAACAACATCGCCGGAAATAACACTGATGTCAATGACCCAAACACGCGAGATTTAAACTTGCATTATATATTTATTTTGTATATCAATAAAACTATATAACAAAATTTTTTTTTCCATGATTTTATAACGAACATAATAAATATACATGGGCGTCATGATATTTTTTTTTTTTTTTATCATAAAAATTTTATTGTCTACCTGTTGACGCATGATTAAAATATACATTGAATTTTTAATTAAAAAATATATACATATATCTAATCATTAAACTTGATGATGAAGAAATAGAAGGATGTTGATCAGCATAAACATCCAAGCAAATGAGTCACGATGTTGATTCCATTGCGATTATTTTTTTCGTATGTAACCACAGGACAATATCAACAACCATGTGTATATTATTGAAATTATAAAGATGAACGAAAAAAAAAAATTATATATTTAAAAAAGAAAATCAACTATAAGACCCCAGGTAAAATAGTATATCGAGTCTCAAGTAAGGAATCACGCGCGTCAGCTTTAACCACACTACTGGGGCTCATTGTACGACCTTGAAGAGACCTTGCGAGGTCGCCGACATGACGCCAACCAGCAGCTAGCGCATCAGCCACTACAGTCATCTACTTGTCTCTTATTCTAGTCACAAACTAATAGATATACTTGATGTAATTTTTCATTTTTACTTTTTTTTTTTTCATGTAATAATAACTTCTTTTGAATACTATACTTCAGTTGATAATGATGATAATGATGATTGAATTGTCGCTTGCGACAACAAGATATATATATTTTTTTTACATACACATTTAATTTTTTAAATTTTATTTTTAATTTTCCCATGAACTGAGAAACGATTGACCACTTTTTTTTGTTACCAAAGGTGTTGGAAACTTCGTGTCACAAACAATTTCATTTCAAGTTTAATTATACACTGAGTTTTGTAAATTCAATGTTAAAGGGATGCTGCAAAGAGCAATGAAAAATATGGTATATAAACAGGAAGAAAAAAAAAAAATTATTATTAATAATAATAATAAATGAAAAGAAGAAGAAATAGTGGTGATGTGAGTTTGTCCGAGGTGAGAGGAAAAAATACTTTAGCATCACGCCAAGGCTCAGAGGGCACGCAAGCTCAACTTTTTTTTTTTTTTTTTATATTTTTTGTACTGTTGCTTCTTGACTTTACCCACTTCTATTTGTTTATTTATTTTTTTAATATATAAAAATATTTGTTTATTTATAGATTAACATGTATATTTTTTATATAATATAATATCATCTTCATTTGGCACTCGATGTAGATATTAAAGTAAAATACATATGTGTGTATTTTTTTTTTTTCATTAATTTTCTTTTCTCTATATTATTATACTTGAAATGATACTTTAATAATAATAATAATAATGACTCAACAAGTTATTTACCTAATGGATGTAAAATATTCTTGACTGTTGTCTTAATTTTTTTTAATATCAAGTACAACTTAAAAACAAATCAGCGCAGCGTATTTATAATTTTTTATATATTTTTTTATAATAAATAGATAAAAAATTGATTAAATATTTATACTGGGATAATTTAAACAAAAAATTAATGTCATTATTTTTGAAAAATAAGGTATTTAGATAATAAAATCTCTCAAAGAATTTCAAATACACTGTTGATAATTATTATTTGTTTAAAAACTAATTGTCATTTGACACTTGAAAAATTTAAATTAAATAATATAATTATCGAAGGATTCTTTGCTCTTCATATTGACAATAATTAAAATAATTAAAATCATGATTTGATAATAATTAAAAACTGTATTTAATTTAATGAGCTCAAATAATTGATTGAGAATGAAAAAAAAAAGGAAAATACTGATATAAATTGACACGTTTACTTAGAAAAAAAAAAGGGAAATAAAAATTTCAATTTGTAATAATAATTACTAAAGCTCAATTAAATTCAAATCATTTTTTTTTTTCTTTTTATCAAACTTAATAATAAATAATTTTAAAAAAAATAATATAATGGTATTTTAAAAATATTATTATTTCAATATTTAATATTTTATTTCACTTAAAATCATGCATCTTATTTATATTTTAGAAAACATCAACAGATAAATAATCTTGCTGGTTGAAATCCGTGAAATATCGTTCACTGATTACGGGGTGGTAGGCAGTCTTAAAAGAGCCATAAAGCCAACTCTACCAAGACTCTACATCCATATTTATTTATTTTTTTTTTCATAATATTATTATTATTCCAACTCTTTTATTCATTTTTTTATCATTTTAAAATCCATTGCAACAGACAAATACGACCTCGATGCTGACCTTGAATCATGGATGAACCAAGCAAAAAAAAAAAAAAAAAGAATCAAGAGCGTGAGTTTTATTTAAGCAGGATGTCATAGTAATTTTCACTTGGTGTATTTTCTTTATAACCCTATACCTTGCGTGATCCATTTAAAATTTTAATGCATTATACACAGGTATATATTATAATTAAGAAATATAGTATAGCATGAGAAAAATATATATAACAAAAAAAAAAAAATCATATATATATTATAAAGCTACCATGTAAACATATAACTTTTAAATATTAATTTTATAAAATTCAATTTTCATTAAATATTTTTCAATCATCATTATCATTAAATATAAAATTGTTGTTATATATTAAAGATACTTTTATATATTTATTGAACCATATAAACGTGTGATTTTATCGTTGCGTAATTCATGATTTAAAGGTGTTGTGTGTGCGTCGATAATCGATACTCGCGTGTGCTGATATATTATTTCTCGCGTGCACAAAATTTATTTAAAAATAAATATATATATATATTCATGAGAATATGCGTATATGTTAATTTTTTTTTAATGGTAAATTAATACTAGATGATTTTATCGTTTTTATTTGTTTTTAAATATTTCCTTTTTTTTACTTTTTCAAGTGTTTATGTGTGTGTGTGAATATTAACATCATGACCAACGCCTACACTTCATCATCATGACTGATAGATAAACCTATAATAACGCTATTATTTAATGACGGTATATTGGCTTATCATATACCAATCAATGTTTGATCAAATAAAAACCAGTCAGTAATTTTTATTTTACCATTTTCTTTTAAATCAGAAAATAAATATAATCAAGGTATTATTTATGCAAATATTTTCTTGATTGAAAAACAAAAAAGTACATTGATATTTTTCTGATTCTGATTTTTTTTTTTTTACAAAATGAAAATGATCACTGCAAAGTGACAACAACTTGATATTAAAAATATCGAAAAAGCCCCGCTGCTTTTAAATTTTCTTTTAATTCAAAAGTTATAAAAATTTTTTAAATAAAAAAAAATCATTTGACATATATAATTGAGAGATAAGTTTGTTATATTTTTTTAATTTCAAGTTTCCATTGTTATCATGAGCAACATACTGTCAATAATAGTTTAAAAGTAAAACTGAGAAAATTTTTGTAAAATCACTTTAAATAAACTTAAAATTATTCAATTAATTTTTAAAGAAACGATTGAATTTTTCTTTCAAAATATCAGCTAAATTTTTATTATCACAATATGCATAGTCAATTTTATTATCTACTAAAAATTAAAATTTATATTTTGATATTTTTCATATGGTTAAAAAAAAAAAGAATTCTATTATAATAAATTTGCTCCTTTTTTTCTTTGCCCTTATAATGATCGTTATTTTTGTCTGTATTCATATCAAGTTGGTATGTTTATTATATATTGTTGTATATTTACAACGAGCATCAGTGGTTGGGGGTAAGTTATATTTTAACGCTCATAAAGTGTCATGACAAGTAGGTAGCTCAAGTTTTACTGGACCGCCCTGACTGAAACTACCATTGGCATGCAGTTTTGTACATAATATATTCAACTTTATTCTCATCTTCACCTTATTATGCAAATATTATACGAAAAATACATGTCTCTTTTTCGTCTGATTTTATTATTTATTATTTGTTTATTTAATCATTTTTTTTCTTTTATTTATTGTATATTTTTAAAATATACCTGTGGATTTGATGTATACACATGTCAAAAGATCACTTTATTTATTGGATGATAAATCATGTTTATAAGGATAATCGTTATGCCAAGTATTTCAATGGGGTTGTCAATTTTTCATTTTTTTTTTTTTTCCATATGGCCAATTGGAAGAAGCTTTGGATTGATAATTTTTTTTATTCAAAAATTGATTATTATTCATGAGTTTATTTTTATAAAAAAATTTGAATTTTTTAAAAATAAGAAAATTGGTCAAAATGATTGGCAGAAATATATTCAATTCACGTCAAAAATTTAGCTCAAAAATGTCAAAATGATTGGCTTATAAATAGCTCAATTTAATTTTAATCCTTTTCTTCAATTTAGACGTTAATTTTACTGAAGATAACTTGAAAATTTGACAGGAAATATTTCAAACGAAATACAAAAAAGTTGGAGTGAATTAAAAAGTCATTGACATGTCAATTTTATATTTAAACATTTTTTTTTGACATCATTTCAACGTTAACCTGATCATACTTCTTTAATTAAGTTTAAAAAAAAATAAAAAATTAATAAATGAAAACTACGATGATGAAAAAATCATAATTTTCAAACGGGATTTTTTTTTTTTCAAATTTGTAATAATCTTGACAGAAAAACTAATAATTCTTGGTGTAAATAATATAGAAAACTCGTTGTCCATGTATAAAGGAAGACGGATAAATTAAAATTTGAATAGTCTTATAATTTAAATGAAAATAATTCAAGTAAAAAATAGATAAAAATTCAGATTCCGATATAAACATGAGCAATTTTTCAATTAGTTATGGCCATCAAACGTCAGATATGTCGTCTTGGACCCTTTGAAGAATCGATTAGCAAGGCAGAAAATACGATAGCGAAGAAAGAGGGTGTGCATACACAAAGTGAAATCACAAACTATCATCTTTATATATCTTAAAACTTGTTCATTCACCCAACTTTAGCAAGGCCATTTGAAATAAATAAATTAAAAAAAAATTAAAAAAACACTAACTTTATTATTAAAAATTTTAATTTAAACAAAAAATATTAAATATTTATAAATAAATAATTTATTTTTTTTTAGTTTATTTATTTATAAATATATGGAAAATATTTTTGTATTGCATCGTGGATTACGTATAGATTCTTGTAAAACAAGTTTCATTTTATTTAAAAATATATTTATATATATAAATACATATAAAGATTTTTTTTTATATTCATTTGAAACTTGAAATTTCCCTCTCAAGATAATCATTGATTTCGATACATCAGAATCACTCGAGGCATGTTATACATCTACATATAAATAAATATTTTATAAATCTATTTATATCATTTAATTTTTTTTTTCAAAAACCAGTGCAATTGATCTCTTTGGAAAAAAGAAAAAAAAAAAAAAAAGGAAAATGGTTTTTTATCTTGCATGATTTCTTTGGATTTTTTACGACAAAAAAAAATTTTTTTTTTACATTTTATTTCCGCAGATTTTTATTCGTAATTTTGCTAAATTTTTCCTTTTTAATTTCTCTAGTTTTTTAAATTAAATAATCAAATTCTTTATCGTTAAAAATTTGAGCAATATTTTCGAAAGTAAAGTCATAGAAACTTCTAAAAAAAAAATATCATATAAATATTGAATAAATCTATTTATATCTTTGAATTTTCTTTGCAACTTATCTCTTATATTAAAAATAAAAATAATAGTGTGTATGCATGTGTCACAAATATTAATGTCATATATAAGGAATTTAAAAATAACACCATACAGGTTATTTATAGCCAATGAAGACAAGATTTGCAGTAACATCAACAAGAAGCCAATGAACTAAAACTTCAAGATAAACAAAGAAGCAAAAAACTAAAAAAAAGATATTGCCAGCAAAAAAAAAAAAATAAATAAATAAATAAGATAACCATGGAGCCAAGTATAATCCAGGTTAGACTTACATTAACATCATGATTCTGATATACACTGAATTTACTCATAGAAATATAAAATAAAAATAATGCATGAAAAAGTCATTTGCAATATGTAAAAAAAAAAAAAAAATATATACGAACAAATTCAAGATATTTATTTTTAGTTGTAAAGCTCAAAGAAAATCGCTTGTCTAAAATAAAATCGCATGCTGTTTGGTTGAAAGATTAAAACATCTCATAAAAATAATAATAATAATTATAATTATAATAATAATAATAATAATAATAAAAAAAATAGTTTTCAGGGACGAGAAATTGTGTTAGGTTTTATTGCATTGAATAGTATGATGGGGTGTATTATATTAGACGAGAAAAAGATAAATAAATAAATAAATAAAAAATATATATAAAAAAAAAAAAATATAAAGAGATGAAGAAGAAGCAGAAAAAGTGGGTGCATTGCGCCCAGAGCAAGATGGCCTTGAGGTGGACCGTGTGGCGAGGGCAAGGACGATCATCGGTGGTAAATAAAAAAAATTATTTTATTTACTGCAGTTGTGTTAGTTTTTTTTTTTTGAAAATTTTATTAACATTAAGCTACTATCAATTGGTGATATATAAAAAAAATTTTGTAACAAAAGAAAAAGTGTCTAGGAAAATTTTTATACAGAGGTAAATAGAAAACCGCACCCACGTTGTTGACTAGCTTTAACAAATCAACAAATGAGATTTAAAAAT
>MKYW01000144.1:124211-177477 GCA_015776835.1 Aphidius ervi | reverse complement strand
TTTTTTTTTTTTTTTGCTATGTTATATTAATTTAATCGGGCGTTGATGGGACATCTCGACAGAAACTTGTTAATACGATGACACTTAACTATTACCCATTTATAAATATAAAAAAATTTAAATTAAATTATACAAAAAGGTTAAAGGTCATTGAACCAATCAATATAAATATATATATTTTTTTTTTTCAAAATAATAATAATTATTATATTTTTAAACGAGAAGAGATGATTTGAATCTTGGAAGAGATGATGATGGATGTCTATATAGTGCAAAGGTTGGCCAAGCAGAAGAGTAAGTGAAGCAAAATATCAGGGAAAAAAAAAAAGTTACAAGCATGAAGGGAAAAAAAAATTGAAAGTAAAGAAAAAAAAAATGGAATACGCAACGAGATATACGCTTCTCTCGCCGGGGGGGTTAACCTCGCTTATATTTCCCATACCTTAAAAAGTGGGCAATTTTGTTTTAACCAACGAAGGGCCGTATTTTTTCTTAATTTATACGCGATAATATAAAATAAATTTCTTGGAAAGGCCCTTTTTGTGTTAAAGCCAAAGAACAAGTCTTATTTTTGACTCAAAAAAAAAAGAAATCATATATTTATATTTTAAATATGCAAATATGTATTTAAAATTTTTATTGATTCATTTTTTTATTTTTGATGTTGTGAATTGAAAATAAATATATCAAGTCAATAACCTTTTAAAAAGCGAATAAGATTAGTCTGGTTGTCATAAGTGGCTGACAAGATGAATATTATTTTTAAGTGTGTGAGCATTATCATCATCAACATTACTATTTTACTGAAAATTATGATTTTTGTACAGTAGAAACATAAGACGTTATAGAAGATTTCTAATATTTCTAATGTCTGTAATCTTGGATCATCTACATCTTTGAAATTAACCTTTTGACTTGATTTTAACTCATCGTTTACTATTTTTTTTTTTGTCTAACATATATTTTTCATTCACTAAAAATAAATTACACATTAAATCTTTTCATAATTAATAATATAAATTCTATTTTTCTTTTCTTTTTTGCTCCTGTATTTTGAATGCGGTAGCATAAAAAATAATTGAAGAATTATAAGAAATTCAATTAAAATTAATATAAAAAATTAATCGTTGAAAAGTGTACGTATATATAATTTAAAAAATGAAATTAATAAATAAGATGTTGTATCACTTAATCATCAATGACAGATTTATTAAAGTTTAGATTAACGACTTCTGAATATTTACTGAATTTGTTACAAGGTAAGACACTTTCTATTTGTACAAAATAATTGTCAAATTAATTCTTATATACCCGCAACAGAATATAAATATTATTATCATAATTTATTTTTTAATATTTATAATTGTATTATAAATTATGATAACTTTTTATCAATATATAATTTAAGTTAAAAATCATGTAATTATTTTTCATCTTGTCTTTTTTTTTTTTTAGACAAAAAAAGAAGTACTCAATGTATATTTTATGAATGATGTATATTGTTGTTTTAATAAACACAATGGATTATGATGATTAAACCACAAAATTTATATTCAAAAATATCTATTACATATAAAAACAATCATCAACTTATTTTATGTCACACTAGACATTTGATAATTCATGCTCAAGGCACAAAGTTAAATCATAAATGACATTTCGTGGTTATTTAAAGTAAATTATTCTTATTTATTCTTTAAAATAATAAAATATAATAATATATATTTTAAAATTTACATAAATCAACAAATGTAAATAGGTAATATAATGAAAATTGTTAAAAGTCCATTTCTATTATGATTTGATGGCAAGAAATAGCTTATGATAATTTAATTATCAAGATTCTATGAATATACTACATGTAAAATTGATTGTTTTTATTTAGTATATAATATTTAAAATAAAAAAAAAATAATTTTTATGGATTTTTGTTAGTGTTTATTTGTTATTTTGCATATTGGTTGACTGATAGGAATGTCCCTGAGGCAAAAATTGCCACAAGACATCAAATTTTATTATTCATTTGTTGCTCTACTTATATATCAAGGCACAAATTGATTTTAAAATTTTATGGAACAAAGAGTCATACACTTGACATGACGATGATAATAAATCTTTTGTCACCAAAGTAGAGTCATGAGGTCAAATAGAAAATTATTCAACAAAAAAAAATAACATGAAAAATTAAATACTTGATAAAAAAAATTGTTTTTTCGCAAGTACGACAATTTTTTTTTTCTATGCCAAGTTAAAAAATAAAAATCATTAGTTAATGTTGGACATTTAATTGAGCAAAAAAAAAATGTTACAACTATAATTCATAACAGGATATATCACGTCAAGTTTCCACACCCTGAGGAAAATAAAAAATAGAGGTTTCAAGGTCGTAATGATATCAATAGAAAAAAAATAAATAAAAGATAAATATTCTTTGGAATAAATAAATCGTAAAAAAAAAACTATCGAGAATGAAGAAACACGCAGGGAATTAGTGACGAGAATTTTATCTAATGATGAGGATAATAATAAATCAAACATCAACTATAAGAAAACTAAAATATAGTGTGATATTTTCAATCGTGCCAAGTTGGCCAACAGGTTCACACCAAGTTCAACGCAACAAGAAACTTGTATAATCACAAGTTAAGGGTCATGGGTGCGTCTAATACCGTACGTTATAACTCGTCAGGGTCAATTTATCCTTCAGGGTATTAAACGCCCTCGTCACTTGACGACCTAGAATTTTCTCATTGAGGCCAGTTGTATACTAATGTCTCTTATTTTTCATTAATATTATCTATTTTTTTATTTACTTCTTATTTCTATTAAATAATTTTTTTATAAAAAAAAAATAAAACAATCTTACCTTTTAGCTGAGTAGTTTCTATTGCAAACATGTTTAGTGCAAGCAACTGTAACAATCGAGTCCCCGGAAGTGGTAAAGGCGTATGTTGCAATAAAGCTCTAAACTCACGCAACATCTGAATAGCTGCTTCTTGGAATGTCTCCATTCTAAAAAATAAAAAATAAAAAAAACATTAAATTAATATAAATACATTGATAAATAATTAAAAATATATATAACTAGTTTTTTTTTTTTTTATAATTTGCAAATCAAATAATATATCTATTTATACACTGAGAAAGTTGTCATTTTAAAACAGGTAAAATGCATAGTATCATAAATAGATTCATTTGAAATGTACTTGTAATAACTAAACGAGTTTTATACATCACATGTTATGCTTTCTGACATATCTTTTTTTAAATTTTCTCAATGCATATTTTTATTTTTTACATCACGCCTTGATATTATGCTCAAAATAAAACACAAATTTTTCAATTAAATTAATATTTTTTTCAATTTTCTAATCATCATTAGAAACCTAAAATATATTTAATATATAAAATAATTATACAGCATTAATTTCGATATTTTAAAATTTAAAAAACAACTAAATTTTCCGTTTTTTTGTTTGTTTCATCTAAAGAAAAATAAATAAACCGTTGTAATTATTTTTTTTTTGATTTTTATAATTGAAAATTTAAATATCTAAATGCATGGGTTTATTATTAACAGATAAATTTATTATTTAAATTATTAAAAATAATAATTAAATTGGATATGTCCGTAATATTTCAACTGGTATATTTGATTTTTGATAAATGATTAAAAGATTTGAAATTATTTCCTGATTATTTAAACTTGTTTAACAAGGTATTTCAGTCAGGATAGTAATAGAACATCTTTCAACATGATGAAGACTTCTGTTAGTTTATATATATATATTCTTAATATATTTTTTTTTTATTTTTCTTATAGTTTACCCTTCAGAAATTAAGTGGCGTGGTCAGTATGGCGTAACGCCTATCTTCAGTAGCACCAAAGTATTTCCTCTTAGTAAATTGTGCCTACTGCTATAGTAGCTAGTCAGTAAGCAAGCAAAATCATGATGATTTCTCATTGAGTTTTTATTTTAAAAGAAAAAAAAACAAATAGATAAAGATGGTAAATAAAATAAAAAATTTAATATACATAGAAAAATATGTTGTAGACATGAAGAAAATCATGAGGAAAGAACCAATTGGTTCATATATCTCTACACCGATAGAAAAAAAAAAGATTTAAAAAAATTGAATTGACTCGATCTATAACTCTCGTAGTATAGAAGTTGTTTGTAATTAGGATAACGGAGAGACCGGCTGCTAATATCGTTTTACACATTATGGCAATATTACTTGATATAAGTTGGTATGACTATTTTGTATGACTATATATCCACCCCATAATAATACAACTTTTCCATCATCGCCATTTTCAATGTTGTTTTAAATTCTTTTATTATTATTTTATTGCAAACAACAATCTTATGCCGACAATTTTTCTTTTGTTTTTATTTTTTGACTTTTGGTTTTATTATGACGATAGTTATATGCTGGGAAATTTTTTTATAACTGAATAAAAATGTCTCAAGTCGAAAAAAAGAATTTGTAAATTGAAGGAAACTTGTTCTCTTAAGAAAAGTTACTTTTTTTTTTTCTTGTAGTATTTATTTTTAACTAAATTTGTAAAACAATTATTTCAGTAGTTGTAATTGCTTCATTTTCATGTAATTTTGTCGGTTTTTTTTTGCTTCAAAAAAATTATCACTCGAATAAATAGTTGCTATACTTTGATAAAGTTCAATGGTCTTTGTATCTAATCAAGTTTTTCTTGTATTTATACTAAATAAATTTTTTTCTTTGTAATAGTCATGTTTTTTTTTTTTTATTTAAATTATAGAAAATTTTCTTAAACAAAGTAAATTACATTAATATAGAAAATTTTTCATCCAATCATGGGAAAAATTTATCTCAGTAATACTTGAATAAAATATTGACCATTTAGAGTCTATAATTTGCCAATTGTAAATTTATTTTATTATAAACTAATTTGCCTAAACTATAGCTTTGAATTTTTACATCCCACAAAGACACTGTTTAAAAAATTAAATTTACTATATATTCACGTGACATAAAGAGATCAAAAATATATAGACATATTGAACAAGTGAATAAAAATATAAAAATCCATAATGTTGTATAAAAAATAGTATATTAAAGTCGAAATGACAAAATTATCCATGGATAACTAAAGGCAACATAAAAAAAAATATAAATATGAATGAAAAAAAAAAAAAAAAAAAGTAATCAGTCCTTCCTAATCTGAGTATATCTATATATGATTTGGTTGAATGGGATAACGAGGTCTTCACGTTATATGCCGCGGTGGAACGAATGATAAAATGTAAAGGATTTTAATCCAAGCTACTGACTATATTCTCTCCTATCATTCTTTACATAATTTTATTTTTTTATTTGTTATTTAAAATTAAACTTCTTTCTCTTCTTTCACTCATGAGATTCACTCAACATTGCACACTTTGCTATCTATACCAGCTACACCGCAATGTACGGTATATTTCAGTATAATACACAACCAAAGTTATACATTACTATACTACTACAGATGAATTCCCACAGCCCCAATCACCAACAGAAAACAGCAACACACATGGGATATATGTTCAGTGGCAAATTTACGAGATGTAACATCTCACTTGTGATATCTTTAGCTACAGCACAAACTCGTCAGGTAAAATGTTACTTATAATCTAGGGAATTCGTGAGGTAAAACCCAGGGGCAATATATGTTATCTCAACAAAACCAATGATTCATTTAAATCAATTTGAATCACGTTTTTCAACTAACTCATATTTTATTTATTTATATACATTTACCATTAACTTTATTTTGTTTTTTTTTTTTTTTTGTTTTGATGGAAAAAGTTTATGTATAATTGAATTGAAAAATTTCATTTTCTAAATTGAAAAAAAAGAAAAACAAAATATGAAAAAATCATTTTAAGAATGACTTAGTTTTCATCACTTTTTTCCTTTGCAATATTTTTTTATTTAAAAAAAAAAATTCTTAAAAGTGTTCTACAAAAATTATGTTGCTGATATTAATAAAAGTAGCACAGATATTTTTTTTTTTTTTCAAAAATATCATTGTCATTTATTTTATTTTATTATTTTTATTGTCGTTGAATGATTGGTTGAACGATGTGTCCAAGTACCGTTATAAAACATTATGCCAAGCTTGGTACATAATCGTGTCCTAGGGACTTTTGATCAAACCCGCCGAATGTGGGAACATCCAAGGATGGAAGTGTTAAGTTAACTTATAATAGAATCCCAAGCTAGCTTTACTAGGACACGCTATTATATTTTTTTTCTATTTTTTTTTATTTGACATATATAAACAAAAAACAAAAAGATAAATAAATAAAAAGAAAAAAAAACCGTTGGCTTAACACTTGAACGAATCCTTCTAAGGATATTTTCCTGCAGCATATAAGCATTTTTTTTTTTAAATTTATTTTTCATTTTTTTATAATCACAGGATAATTATTGTCCAAGTTATACGATCCTAACTATAACCATCTTATATGGGTCATTTAAAATACACCTCAACAACATCACGGATATTCAATATATAAAAAGAGATCGTTATTATTGAATAATAATAATATAGATCAAAAAAAAAATAAATAAAATAATATTAATAAAATAAATTACAAGAAAAACTGTTAATGTAAGATGTAAGATTCGTTGGGAATTTATGATTTCAAATCATTCGTGTTATAACCACCTTGAAACCCTTTTAATAAGGCCGCCCGTTAGAATTATCTTGGCTATCTTGTTCCAATACATTTATTACAAAATATTATTATTATTATTTAATTTATGTTTTTTTATTTTTAAATATTAAATTATTATTTATTTAATAATTTTTTTTTTTTTCATTTAAAATTAAGCATCAACACTTGTATTCAATTAGGAGCGATAAAAGTGCCCTAATTACCACGACTTGATATAATATTAACGGTCGTTATCAATACCCGGAAATTCAATTGGATGAATTACCAGTTTGTTGATTAGCCAACTAAATGCATTCATAAATTTTAATCATTTTTTTTTATAATAAATAATAATAATAATATTTTAATTCATCAATATAAAATTATTACTAAAAAATATTTTTATAATTAAATAGATTTTTTTTTTTAAATTAAAGATAATTTTTTTATCATTGAAATTCAATAAATTTTTCATTCAAGACAAGTTTTTCTTGTCTAAATAATTTATTTTTAATATTCAAGAAATTTATTTGAACAAAGTAATTAATTTAAGACATTTATTTTTGAATATGATAAAAAATTTTAATGTAATATTTTATTGATTTCAATGTATAAAGATTATGTGTAAATAAATATATCTCAGTAAAATTCCAACTATAATTATTTACTTGCTATTTTCTATACAAAAGCTATAAAATCTCTGAATCTAATTACACAAAGCAGCACTCTATTCTGTATCTAGCTCTGGTTTAAAACATTTTTTTTCAACCTTTTCTTGTCGGCAAAATACTGAGCTTTAAAAAAAAAATATTAAAAATTGTGGTTCGTCATTAGAGATATTTTTAAATAATAGTTTCTTGATGTGTGCATGTTTGCAAGAACAAACATGCACACACCAAGATAGTATAATAACTTTATTTAACCATCTTAACACGTAAACATATATAGTCAAAGAAGTAGACAGTAGAAAAGAAGACATTATTAAAGATGCGTGTGACTTGTTAAAACTAGTGTTTATAAATTCACAAACGTGCAATCTACAATAACCCATGTTTTAAAATCTTAATAACCTACACAGAAAATTGTTAAATTCACATGTTTTTTTTTTTTTTCACTTTAAATTATTAATTTGTATATAATATTATATTAAAAATATTCAACAGTAACATCTTTGTCGGTAACGTGTGTATATTTATGATAAACTCAAGTATTCAATTTAATAAAATAAAAATTTAAACAAGTGTTATTATTAAGTGTTCATTTTACTTTTCATTATTTTTATATAATAATTATATATGTTTTTTTTTAAACAACAAAAAAAGGTGTCAGTTTTAATGATATTTAAACAGCAGGATATTATTTATAAAAATTAATAAAAATTAAATATATATAATTGTTAATAACTCGTTTTGTAAAATGTAAAAAAGGAAAATGTTTAATTTATAAAACATTGAATATATTTAATATTATAATTTTTTTAACAATTTAATATTTAATAACGGTATTTTAGCAACATTGTGGTCAATAGTGTGTGGTATTAACATCACCATGGTTGATCATAGATCATAACTAAGTGTCATGAGATTTGACCCATGTGTGCTAAATCGCGTGGGCTCAATGAATACAACATAATCATTTTTTTTTTTTTTAACACTAAAACGCCAAAGGCATTGGGTCTTCTCAAATCATTACGTATATAAAAATTCTTAACCTCTTTATATCTCTTTATGTGACTAAACAGTTAGAAATAAATAAATAAATAAATAAATAAAAATTGATTATTATTTAAATGTCAAAATAGATCTATATAATTGTTTTTTTATTTCAACAATTATTTTTTGTTCAAAAAATAAAATAGAAAAATCTTTTGAAGAAAATTCATGAACATGAAGAATGGAAAAACTTATGGACATACTACCCCATCATCATCATCACTTGTTTTTTTCATACGTTTTTTTTTTTACCTTTAAATTTATTTTTTTTTATTATCTTTCGCGTTTCAACTTGAATTAAAGATGAACGATAAAAAATCGCAGATATGTGTACAGAGATGAAGATTGTTTTTTTTTTTGAAACAATTTTTTTTTCATTTTTAAATTTATTTTATTCTTTAACAACGCGATACCACGAAGCGACACGATCTTCACAAGACCATGTACCCTCTGGGTGTGGATCCAGACTCGTTTTGTTTTTCCATCCTGACGTATAGATACCTTCTGATGCTTTCTTGATACCTTATATTCCCTTGTCCCTCATCCTCTCTCATCTACTATTGTTGATGCATTTCGCGTGTAAGAAGAATTGCCGGTTTAAAAATGTTTTTTTTTTTTATATTATTTATTTGCCGCAAAAGTTTAGACTTCGACAGTGACCACGCGAGAGTCACTGACAACAAGATACTTTATTGCAACGTGAAAAAGAATCCGCGTGTCGATATAAATTTTCTTCTGTCGCTTGACTGAAATTCTTCAATTTTTTTTATTTCTATTTTATACCTCACTTTTTTTATAAATATCCCTTTATATTTTTTTTTCCCATTTATTTATAATAAATATATTTTCTATATATAGAATTACTTTGGACGTATATTTGTTATGATAATATAAAATTAATAAAGATATATACTTAATGTAAAATTACAGATATCATGTAAAATGTCTTGGTAATAATATTTATGAAGATATACAAATAAAATAACCAAACACTTAATGTTTGAAGCATTTAATTTTATGATGGTAATATTGCCGCCAAGAGTATCATTGCATGCATTTGAAATAACCACTACTACCAAGTTGTAAATAATATTCAACAAAATCTTATTATTTATTACGAGGTTATTTTAATAATAAAAAAATAAATATATATCTTGTTTTTATATTTACAAAAATATATAATAAAAAACAAAATAAATAAATTAATAGAACAAAAAAAAAATATATGCAATATCTATTGATCATTATGACTAAGTCAATTTTGATAAAAATAAAAACACTATGATGAATATTTCAAAAAAATTTGTCAAGTTTAAAATAGATATAATTTTTTATCAAATATTAATGTTAGTATATAGACACTATCACCTCTATGTTAATAATTTTTAAATAAAAAAAAAAAAAAACATCATAAATAATAATTCATTATTTACGATGATTATTTTTAGAATGTTGTTTACCCCTAGAGGCGACAGAAACTACTTACAAGCCTGTTAATCGTAGTGATTCGTTCAAATTGTCGCATTCAAGAAACTCATACCAGACACACTATATTGTGTGTATATAAATATACTATGTTGGTATGCAGAAAATAAAAAAATAGCAAAGGAAAATGATAACCTTTTTCTTGAAGACATTCAGAAAAATTTCATGTATATGTAAAAATAAAATAAATAAACAAATGAATAAGTAAAGAGTCAAATGCAAATGTCTATAAGACACGAAAGAACTTACACATACTTATTTAAGACATTACAATCTTGCAATTGGCGCCACTATTAATTTTTTTTTTTTTTTTATAACTATTGGCTCGCCACTTTTATAAACATCAACCAAGTAAATTTTCTATTATCCCTTCGTTTCCATATTTAATTAACACCTTGTTTTTTTTTTTTTTATTTTGAAATTTATTCTATTACAATGTTTTTTTTTTTATTTTTAATATTTATTTTCAATCATCAAGGCTATGATAATAATCGACTATTAAATGATGAACATTGGCGCCATTATTCTGACACTTTGATGGGCATATTTTTTTATTTAATGAAAATTCCTATCATACGCAATTCATAACCACTGATAATCATCCACGCATATCTGATTTTATTTAATTGACATTTTTTTAAATTAATTTATAATGTATTTAATAATAAAGTTAATAGTTTTTTTTTTAAATAATTTTATAGAATATTAATTTTATTTTATAGATATTTAATTTTAAATTGTGTGTATGTTTATTAAGATAGGTGAAGATCAATGTTCATGTGGGTAGATTATTACTGGAACGATTAATCTAGTTTTAATGAAATATTTGATGATAAAATCAAACGCGTAATACAGGTTGATTCGAGAATACTCCTATTTTATTAATAATATTAAATTGAAAAAAAATAAAAAAATAAAAAAATTATAAAGATAAACATTTATTCCAATTGGTATATATATATATATAAATCGTTTTTCATTTTTATTTTCTTGTATTCACATTGGATTGAAATAAATTTTTATTTTTATCAATAAAAATATTTATCAAGTTAATGGATAATAAATTAAACCTCAAGATTTTAAATTAGAATTTAAAAAAATAAAAAAAAAAAAAAACTAGACAAAATAATTCTTATCTAGTTTTAAAATTAAATGAAAATTTTAAATGTTTTTTTATATTCTTTCCAACTGTTATTTAAAGATTATCAATAGAATAAATTATTTATACAATAATTAAATTATTTATTAATTTTAAACTCTTTTTAAACAAAATAAAAGTAAAAAAGAAAGAAATTTTTTTCTCAAACTTTTTCAAAGAATTTGAGAATTACTTGAATATTCTTTTGATAATAAAAAATTTAATAAATAACAGTATCAATATAATATATATAAAAACGTCCTTGAAAGCAATGCAGCATGTATAACTTGCCATAATGACCCATTAGTCTCTAGGGCATTTGATATCACGCTTCGATAAGCCAACTTCTCGTAAACCCGACACCTTGTTGAAGGGACATTAAAAATAATAATCAACTCAAGAATGACAAGCCTAACATTCAATCAATCAACATTGATTTAATAAACGACACTATAAATTAAATCCGACAAATTATCAAAATGAAATAAAATAAAATTCCGCAACATTGTAAGCACAATAATAAATCAAAAGATTAAGCCAACAAAGATATGTATTTTTTAAAAATATATGTCCTGCTGACCTTAAAAACTTCATGGAATTAATACTCTTTGGTTTGATAAATATTAATCGTTGAATTATAAAGCTCTTCTTTTTTTTAATAATAACAACAATAACATTAAATACTCAGGGTGCTTTATATCTACCAAGAAAATCCTTGCAAACATATATATAAACATTGTATGACAATTTGACCAAGAAATTCACGACATTAAAAATATATTATACATATATTTTTATTATCAATAAATATAATAAATGTATTTTATTAAATATTATTTATATTTTTAACAATTATTATTATTTATTCATCATCAGTGAATATAATAGAGAAGAGAGATGAGACTGAGGTTGATACTAATTTTCAAACGAGTACACCATTGTGGTATAACGAACCGGAGCTACTTGGGTGGTCAATACCAACTACTTATTTAAAAAATAAATAAATAAATAATAATAATAATAATACTATGTGTCTCGTTAAGAAGACCTTGTCTAAAAAAGAGCATTTAATCTATCTGTACAGAACACCTCAACACTTTATGCAAGCCCTTTAAACAACTTAAATGAAAAATAAAAATAAATAAAGATTCTTTACACTCACACCATCATCATCATCATTCGCACAATATTATTATTTATTTGTTTTTTTTTTTTTATTATTATCTAATCTTGCCAATTATTTTGACATTCCAACTTGACATTTATTATTTGCTTAAAAAGAAAAAAAAATAAATATACAAGATTCAATCATTAAAATAACATATACTAGTTAATTTTATATATGTTTTTTGAATTTTATTTTTTAATAATAGTTAATATAAATAAAATTTTATTGGGTATTGGATTATAGCATTAAGTTATTGATATTAGATATTTAAAAAATAATAAAATATTGATTTTTATACGAGGTATAAATTTTCATTTACTAAAAAAATTATATTTAACACAAGTGTTGAAAGTTATATTCTAATTTAGATTGGATATTATTTTGCTACGATGCAGCTTTAAAATTTAGAATGATATACAAAAGAGGGTGGTTAAATAAAAAAAAAAAAACGGAATACATCATGAAGCGTGTATTAGTATAAAAATAATAAGTTATTTAAAAATTAAAATAAATCATTGAAAAAATAATAAAAGCATAGTAACATATTGACATAATGATTTAATGATTATTTTGAATTTTTAAAAAATTATGACAACAGTATATCATACGATAAATAAATAAATATTTCATTTAAAAATTTATTTATTTATTTAAAATTTACTTTAATCATATATCTTTGATAAATTCAAAATTAATTAATTTAAAAATTAATTAATTAGTCATTTTATTGTAATGACTCAATGTTATTATTATTTCAAATTTAATTTTGTTTTTCATATTAATCTTTCAAATATTGTATGAAATGTTTATTTATTTTCATTTATCATTATATATTATTATAAAGACTATTATTATCATCATATATCTTGGATAAATTTGTAATTAATTTAATTTTCATTTGTTAATTTAAAACTTTTACGCAAAAAGATTTTGAAATTAACTCAGTGTAATTTCCACAAAAATGACAAAATACCAATCACATTTATTTATTAAACAAAATAAAAATAAAATGAATGAATGAGTAATTATTCTCAGATTGTCTCAATCAATTGTGTTGTACTGTCATTGATTTCCTGACCAATAAATATTGAAATAAACACACACTGAAGAATACTGAGACACGACAAGCGAGACGAGACACAGCTGGAATGCAGCAAGTGGTAAAAGAAGAAGAAGAAAGAGTAAAAATTCTTTGAAGAGAAAATAAAAGTTTTACAGTATTATCATCAATTGAAAGAACAAAGAAAAATTCATTCAATAAAAAATAAAACTACATCCTACAAAAGAAAATTAACTGATGATAAAAATAAATAGACGTAAAACTATTGAAGTAAAATTAATTCAAATGTGCAATATATGAATGTATTTTCTTTTTTTTTTCAAAGAGTCAAGTTAACAGTGGATGCCCTTGAAAGAGGCGAGGTCGTCACACGAGACCTGGCGACACTTGCAGGTAAACGACCATCAGCTTGATCTTCCACATTTGATTCTGTAACCCTCACAATAATTTGTCTCTTTCAAAATAATGATGTTTTCACACTGTGATAACAAATCTTTGTCTAGTTTAATTATTTATTTATAAAATTTCACTTGTTTAACAATTTATCATGATTGTATTATAAATCATTTGGTTCATTAAATATGAATTACTAGATGACGATTAACATGAATACATGGTCTTGCAATATACCAAGATGAGTTCGTGTGGGGTTGAATTTACTTGTGTGTGGCGCCACGCAATTGTCAATTAACATTTTTACCGACGTTAAATAAAACACGATTTGCACACTGGTAAAATTCATGAACACTATATATATATAAATAACTTTACACACAGTAAATATACATTTTATTTTGATTATGTGTGCAATGAAATTGATAATCGTTGGCTTTGCGTTAAATGTCTACTTCGACATCTTGGAATCTCTCAACTACATTAAACTTTATTTTATTTTTTAATTTATTTTAAAAAAACATTAGAAAAAAAAAGAAATAATAATTGGAAACTCGTTTATCTTCAACGACATCAGTACCTTATTATCTGATGGCGTCAAACAGTCATTATTTTAGTCGATAACTAATGAAAATGTCCCTTAAAATTTATACTTAATCACAATTTGATTGATCATTTAAAAATCATCTTTTTTTTATTATTTATATGCATAAAAAAATATCGGGCAGTCGAGCAAGCAATGCTTGCACTCTCTAAGAATATATCTATATAAATTTTTTTATTATTTTTAAAATATTTTACTACAACTTCAACATCAACTTCACTTTCGATCATAATACTTTCTTCACAAGCGTAACGTTACGACTCGTTGAATTATACCTCAAAGTATATACTTTGTATCCGGCATAAATATTTCTCATACCCATGTATATTTACAAAGTTGTTGCTGTTGTTTTTTTATTATTATTTAAATTGTTGAAGGGAAAAAAAAATAAAAAATATATCATGAAGCAGCAGCAGGATGATGAACAAGGTCAATGTCTCTCAAAAAAAAAATGTCGAGATAAATATATAATAAAATAGTTGTTGACAAAAAAGCAAGAAAACTATTTTTAAAAAAGTAAAAAAATAAATAGATAAATTGAATGAACAAGGCCAAGGTCAATGGATCATTGCCAATATATACTTTCAACATCTGGACAATTCAACCATTAAGTCTCGGTCTAATTGCAGAATAACGAGAAATGATAATTCAATGCTTGTAATTTGTTGTAACAACTACGGATATGATTTACTGAGAGCAAAAACCCTCAAGCTACATCACAACAACACGGTTATTATACCAGGTAGATAAATATAAATAAATTTACAAAAAAAAAAAACATAATTTTTTTAAATAAAAATTGATTGGTATGTATAATAAAAACAAATTAGAGAGATAATAAAAAAATTATCATTATAATAACAATAATTATTGAATAATAAAAAAAAAAAAATTGATTATTATTTTCGTAGAATAAATTCACATGACGTAAATTCATTGGAATATAAATAATTGTTATTTTTTTTTTTTTAATTTATATATGTATGTGTATGTGTATATTTACAGGTCATTGATCTATAAATTCTAAGAATACATGATAAGCTGATGTGATGGTTTCCGGAAAGCTAGATGCAACAGAACAATTTGCACGAGAGAAAAATAAGGAATAATAAGTTGAAAATTAAGACCCAAGGGATTATCGAAGAAGTTAACAACAACAACAAGTAGTAAGACCCTTTATCAATTTCAGCATAGCTTATTATATTATTTAATTATTTTTAAGTTGAATAAGACAATTAAAATAATTATTTCTTTTGTATTGAAAAATGTTTTGAAATTAATAAAATATAGGGATATGTCAAAGAAGATTGACATATTAAATTGTTAATTTGATGGTTTATTTAAGAGAGGTTTTTATTGCTCAATTATCCATTGAAATTAATTTATAGATGGAAAATTTAAATAGTCATTGTTGTCAGTGAGCCAATTTAACAAAATGACAATTAACTATTTGATAATTAATAAAAATAACAATTTCTAATCCAGTCAACTGGACAATTAAAGTCCAATTTACGTACAGCCTTGAAACATGAATATTTAAAGTTGTTTAAATCCTTGAAATTGTCAAAAATATTTAACTTTCAACTGCTATATTTTTTAAACAAAACAGTAAAGTCCATTTGTTTGTTTTTTTAATTTTTTTTTTTTTTACGTCAATTATCATTGTTGTATATAAAATTTTGACTAGTTAATTTTTTAATAAAACGTTAACATCAAAATTTTTTAAAAACAAAAATATAAAATTTGCAAATTCATTTGTCATTAAATAAGCCCAAAAAAAATTACCAACTTTAAAAATAATTATTTCAACAACTAAACGGTCAATTATTCCTCAAAGTAAAAGTAATAGATAAACAATTATTTAAAAAAATTATTATGAAATTTTAAATAAATTACGAAAAGATTGATATGCCTTCTAGAGTTTATCATAAATGTCGACAAACTAATTTTCAAGTAATATAGCAGTTTTTGAGGGAAGCATCTGGATAGTTACTTGTGCATATTTAAAACTTTTTACCAAGTCTTTGGCGACTAATGATCAAAAATAATAATGAACGAGAAAAAAAAAAATAAATAATAATATTGCCAATAAATCATCTACACCTGCATCAAGATTTTTACATTAATATTCTTAATGATAATTATTCATTCATCCATCTGTCTTGCAGAGTCAAAAGATAATTTTCATTATTATATATTTATTTATATATATTTTTTAAAATTTATTTCATCATTTAATAATATTCTTAGAAATATTTAAACCTTTAGTTTTTCTCACGTATTTTCATTGCAATATTTAATGACATGTTAAAAAAAGTAAATAAAAAATTAAAGCCCTTTTTTTTTTTTTTTTTNCTTTTTTTTTTTTTTTTTTTTTTTGTGGTCATTCATTTGAGATCACAAATGTCAATTTTAAATATTACCTTGTTTAAATATAATTTTCATTTTCATTATTTAAATAAAAATACATTTCGTCGGCTTTGAACATTATTTATTACTGACATATTCTCAACACCTATAGACCATGAAATATTCTAACACCTCTATCCTAGCACCTGTTATTTTTTTTTTTGCAATATATAAGAATACGATCTCAAGGTTTTCCGGGAATAGCCATAAAAACTGACGAGACTTTTTCACGCAAATGTAGTAATTATCCATTCTCACTTATAAGAAAAATAAATAAGTAAAAAAATAATTTTTTAAATTAAACTTACCCTATCTTGGTGATGAGTTTTCCATGTACATGAAGATAAGATGTTACAAATCTTTTGTTAACCTGTAAATAATAATCAAAAAAACATTTATTAATATAATTTTTTTTCTTTCTTTTAAACATTTAAATTTGTTTTACTAAAGGATTGTTTTTTTTTTTTTTTTTACCTCGACACTGCTTAATTGTGCAAGCTCTTCCAAATCACTGAATGCAACAACATCACTAGCACTTGCTGTTGAAGTTGTACGTCGCATTCTTTTTCCATCAGGATGAATCCATATTTCACGTCGTAAACCACCACTAATATTATTAGCACCTTCTTTTTCCTTCATTCTTGCACGTTCTTTCCATTCACGTTCTTCTTTTCGTTTACGTTCAGTTGATTCATACTGTTAATTATAAAAAAATAATAAGAAAAAAAAAGAAAAAACCATTTGTTAAATTAATATTTTATTTAATAGCTATCTTTATCGCTCAAAAATGTATTTAAAAATTATTATTAAAATTTTATTATAGACTAAATGGTCATTAGTATCAGTTGATCAATTAAGCAAGATGACAATTAGCCATTTAACAATTTATAAAATTAATTAACTGAGCAAATTAAATCCAATTTAAGTACAGCTTTGAATCATGAATATTCAAAGCTAACTTGATCCTTAAATTCATCAAGATTTCAACTTTTAATTACTCTTTTATTTTAAAAAAAAAATTAAGCATTCCAAAAAAAAAAAAACATCTTAAAGTTAATTTTTTAATTAAACAATAACATCAAGATTATTAAAAAAAAAAAAAAAACAATCAAATTCGAAATTTGAAAAATCATTTGCCTAAAAAGTTGCTAACTTTAGTAATATTTTTTTCATCAACTTGACAAACAATTATCCTCAAATTAAAAGCAATAATTAATCAATATCTATTTGGGAAAAAAAAAAAAAACAATTTGACAAAATATTTCTGCAGCGATAAAGATAGCTTAAAAAAAAAAAAAAAGCAAGTGTAAAAAAATTGTGCTGATTTCTCAAAATACTTGAAGCTTTAATTAACGTGCAACTCATAGAAATTCTACAAAAATATCAAAACTAATTTGCAAAAATAATAATAATGTGTGATAAATATTTGTTTATAATAAATAATAATGATTTTAAATATGACACGCCAAGTATTTAGAGTTACTTACATAGTGTAGATACTATGAGCAAGAATAAAAAAAAATTCATAAATATTATTAACATATTTAATTAATTTATTAAGTAATAATAATATTATTTAATTATTTAAATACCTTTTTTCTATTTTCATCAAATAAAGCAATGAGACTTTCTCTAGCTGAATGAAATGGATTTGAAGCCATCAGCGCTCTCATATAATAATAAACAGCATCTAATTTTCTTCTCTGTAATAAAAAATAAATTAATTAGTTAATAAGAATTAATATAATTAAAAATTAATCAACTTACAGCATAATGAGCCAATAATGCCAATTGATTATAGGGTCTTCCATTTTTAGAATTAATTTGTTGAGCTTTTAAATACCATTGTCTTGATTTTCCATAATTAGTTGTTTCATTAGCTTGTTCTTTGTATCTTGCTAAATCACCAAGAAATAAAAATATTTTTTGTGCACTATTTAATGCTAAACCAATAAAACCAAGACCTTTTGGTGGTGAACTTGATGATAGATAAGTATCTAATTTAAAATTATATGTTGTTTCAAGTATATTTAATAAACTTTCAAAATAACAAACACCATCATCAATCATTTTAAGCATTGTTTTTTTACATAATTTTTTACCTTCATTATCTTCTTTAATCATAATTTTTCTTAACATTTCAATGATATTATAATAAAGTATTTTCCAAAAATGTTGTTCAATATTTTCAGTTTGACAAAATTTTAAATCAGTTTTAAGTAATGTTGTTAAACTTTGTTGTAATGAATGACGTAAAAATTCAACACGATCCCAATTTGCAGCAAGACCACTTGATGATAATAACCTAGTTAATTCACGATCCATTGTTTCAACACCAAGTAAAAGACATGGATTTTTAGATGATTTTAATGTATCTGATACAGAATCATACCATGTTGGTCTTGGATTAATCATTTGATCAGTAATATATGATAATGGTGTACCATCTAATTGTAATGATAATTGAAAACTTGATGGTGAATAATTAACACTAGTATTTAAACATCCATCATTTGTTCTAGTACTATTTGATGATGGTACTATTATTGGTTTATTTGGATTATTTGGATCAAATAATATTTTTTGTGTACCTGGTGATGTTCTTTTATCATTTTTAATAATATTTGTATTTGTATTTGTATTAACTGGTGTATCAGGTAATACAAGTATACCTGGTTGTTGTGAATTATTTAATTTAACTGGTGATATAGATCTTGTTGATAAATTAAAATTTGACATTGATGGTGTTTTTCTATCATCTTCAGAATCACAAATTGATATTCTTTTTCCTGTTCTCCAATTTTCTTCAACATCAATACGATTTTTCATTGTTGTATCATCATTTCTTTTATAACAACGTTCTTTACTTGATTCTCTACTTTTATGATTAATATTTTGTCTACGTCTATTATCATAACGTTCATTTCTACAATTATTATTATTATTATTTTGATTATCATTACTATTATTATTAATATTAAAACAATTATTTTCTCTATTATGTTGATTATTAATTAATTCACGACTATTATCACGTTTATTATTAATTTTTTCACAACTATCATCACTACGTTGTTCATTATAACGTCTATCACGTCTTTTTTTTCTTCTAACAGATCTATTACGTATTGTATTATCACCAGATATACTTGGATTATCATGATAACTCATAACTGATGAACTACGACTATCTTTATCATTATCAAAATTAAGTTCTTCTTCAATATCAACTTCTTCACTCCAATCAAGTCTTTCAATTGGCATATCATAATGTAAATTGCTTGATGATTCTATTTTATTATTATTAATTATTGTTGTCAATTGATTTTTATCATTTTGTTTTTGTTTATCATTTAAATTTTCATTATTTCTATTATGATTTTTAAAATTATTATTGTTATTATTATTATTATTTTTTTGTTGTTGTGATTGATAATTATTTGATGATGATCTTGATTGACGATTATATCCACTTTGATTATGTGTTATTGTTGGTGCAATTGTTTGTAGTGATAATAATGATGGTGGTTGTGATGATGATGATGATGGTGGTGGCATTGTTATATTATCTTTACTTAAACTTTCTATACTTGTATACATTGTACTGTTACTACCTCTTCTGTCATATGAACGATTTATTAATTCTTGATTTGGTGTATGTGATCTTGAATTTGGTGCTGAATATTGATCTGGTGTATTTGGTCTATAATGAGTATCAAGTTCATCTGGTCTAAGTCTACCACGTCCTCTTGAACGTGCTGGTATTGTATTTGACCAATTTTGTGGTGGTTGTAAATTAATTTTTTGCTGTATATTATCCATTGTTTTTGAATTTGGTAATTTTGCTCCATGTGGATAATAACCAGATGGATTTGTTGGTATTGGATCATAATTATCATCTTGATATGATGGTGGATGTTCTAATCCATTTTCTTCACGATATTTTTTTTGTAATCTTGGTGGTAAATTTTCAATTTTAATTGGTGCTTTCATATTATTTCTATAACGTCCAGTTGGTGGTTTACGTTGAAATTTATCATAACCCATTGGTTCAACACTTCTTGTATCACGTGTACGATTATTATTATTATTACTGTTATTATTATCATTTGTATGAACTTGTTGAATATTATTATTTTGTGGTGGCTCAGAACCTTGACGTGTATCACGTCTATTATTAAAACCTCTTGGTGATTCTGGACGCCAATTATTATTATCATTTTCATTTGTATTTCTATTTCTATTTCTATTACCAGAATAACGTTTATTATGATCATGTTGATTTCTGTTATCTTGATGTTGATTTCTTACTTGACGATTACGATGATGATCTGATCTTTGACTGTGAGTTGATTGAGTATCCCAGTCTTCACGTGATTCTCTTTCTCTTTCCCAGCCACTTGGATTTAATGAACTTTAATTAAAAATAAAAACATAAAATGTAAATTCAATAATTATTTATTAATTAATATTAATTATTACCTGTTGACAACTTCTCGTTCAGCAGGTTGTTCTTGAAGTTTTTTTGCAATATACAATGGTTGTTCTGGTTTTTTATTTTTTCTTCCAAATGTATTTGTCATAATTGGCTCATTATTATGATTAAGATTAGCAAGACGTAATTTTTCAACCAATACTTCTGGTGTTTGTTGTGAACCAGGATGACTTTTTGTCATTGGATTACGATTATTTTGTTGTGGTAAACTAAGTCTATCTTGTATAGATGATTGTTTTTGACGTTCTTGTTGTTGATTAACTTCCATCGTTGATTCATAATCATCACATTGACGTCCTGTTTTTTTTAATGGACCACTTCCTGGTGTATAAAGAGGTTGAGGTATACGATGACCACCTCCACGATTATTCATTGATTGATCTCTATCTACTCTTGACCCTGAATGATCAAAAATAATTAATATTTCATCATTTATTGTAATATAATATTTTATATTTATTAAAAACTTGATAAAAACTTTTGTTTATTTTTTTTTTTTCCTGATAAGATAATAATAATATATCTATGACGTTCAATATAATAAATTACGTCAATGAGTTTCTCGAAAATTTTAATGTATAAAAAGAAAACAATGTATTTATAATAAAAATAAAAGAAAATGACAACAAAAATATTTGAGGTTAGAAAATTGAACAAATAATTTAACAACAAATATAATAATATTATTTGAATAATTAATTTGTCGATAATAATTTACACAATTTTTCACTATTAACAATAATTTATAATGAATATTATTTATTTATTTATTTGTAAATACCGTGTGAATTTCTTCCCCATTTTCTGCGTCCTTTGTCGTGATCCGCCATGTTAATAAATGCTGAATAATAATAATATTAGTACAATGAGATCGGCAGCCATGTTGATGCAAAATTTTGCGACCTCTTTTTTTTTTTGCGACTCATGAGTTTGCACCCTAAACATTTAAAAAAAAATACAACTAATTTAAGCGCGAAAATTTTTTCATTTAATGTCAAAATACAAATAAAAATATTCAATAAAAATTCACGTAAATATTTATACATTTTTCGTTTAAATAGTTATTTATTTATTCATATATTTATTATTTATTTAAATATATATTATTATTAAAAAATGCACAACAGAAAAAAGAAAATTGATGAGATTAAAATTATAAATATTATTAATAATATTTGTCGTTTTGTTTTTAAAATTAATTAGATTATATAAATTGCATTGTCTTCTCGATGTTTGATAGGTTTTTTTTTTTTATACTCGTTGAATTTCAAATAGTTTAACATCAGTATCATACCAAACTGGTGGTTCAACATTACGCAAATAAATAACACCCCACATATAAGTACGAAACCAAGCAGTTGTACCAGCATTTGCTTGATATCTTCGTATTAATATTGGATGAGGTACAGGTAAAAGACCAACTAAAGTACCATGTTGTAGAAATTTAAGTATTTCACTTTCATCAGTTAAACCTCTGCAATAAAAAAATCACAAATTAAAAGTCAATTCAAAAAGAAACAAATTAATCCAATAACTTACTTGTCAATACATATTTTTTCAACTTGAGGCACAAGAACTTGTAATAATCTCATAATTGTTTGAAGTGGTAATTTAATTTTCCACTGATAAACCCATTCACCAGTTGGTACCCATTGATTATTAGCACTTGATGTTTGTTGTTCGTCAGAAACACGTATTCCACCTTTAGTAACAATGGTATTTTGATTTTTTTGTTGATTATTCATTAAATTATTATCATCAATTGTTTTAGTAATAGCAACATCAATTGATGGACTCAATGGATGTGCTGATTCTTTTTCAGTCATATTTTCAATACCAGGTGTATCAAGTAATGTTGCTTTAAGTGTACCAGGTTCAGCTGGTAATGCTGGATGTGAACCTTCCATTGTTGTTTCACATACATTTTCAGTTGATACACTTGGTGATGATAAAGTATTACTATTGTTACTGTTAATATTGTTATTTTTTTTTTGTCGTTTATTTAATGATTTAGCAATTGTACCACAATCACTTGGTAAATTTGCTAATGCATGAAATACTTGTCTTTTACGTATTATTGTATATACTAAATTACTATTACCATCAAATTGATATTGTATTATATTATTAAATATTTCAAGTAAAAAAAAAATTAAATGATGATTTGTTGGTGATGAAAATAAAAACCATGGTGTACTAAATGCTTCAAGTAAATGTAATAATTTTGTACTAGCAACCATTGATAATGTTTTTAAATATGGTGATACATTAACAAGTATTGTTAATAAACAATCAAATAGTGGTTGTAATCTTTGATGTCCAGTTGTTATTATTTTATGAAATACTGTTACAAGAAGATCAGCATGTGTACCAGTAAATACTGGTATATCCATTGGTACTGTTGCTGTATATGGTTTATTTAATCTAACACCAAAATTTCTTTCACCACTTAATAATAATAATATAAATACACCAATATGCATTAAACCAACACGTGATTGATCAGCTCTTGAATCATTTAAATGATATAATATTGGTACAAGTACTTCAAGTACATCTGATGATTTTAATACATAGTATAAAAATTTTTTATTATAATCACACATTTTCCAAAAAAATATTAATAACTCCTGATGAAAATGTACTTTTTTTGTTGAATTTGGTAAATATGTTTGTGTTAATGGATTATTTAATAATCTTGTTATACCTTTTAATACAAATTGAAAATCTTCATCTCTATGAATACGACCTAAATAATTTATAAATAAATTATCACCAGCAATACCTGGTTCATCTGATATTGCAGCATTACCACTTGTATCATGATCAAGTGTTACAATTAATATTTGTAATGATACATCAACAAGTGGTTCCATTGAATCAGTAAATAATAAATGATTATATGGTACACCAAGACCAACTGGATTATATGCACATACTGTATTTAACAATGATGTAAACATTGGTAATGCATGTCTATTATCAGAACCAGTTAAATATTGTATCCATTTATTTGGTGTTTCTGATAAATCACTTGGTGGATTATACATTGTTTCACTAAAACATGTTAATAATAATTTTAATAATTCAGTTCTATTTAAATCAAGTATTGGATAACGTGCTGTTGAACGAGCAAAACCAACACCAGCTTCCCATATATATTCACAACTATCGATTGTTTGTAATTCTTCAGCCTTGTCCTAAATAATAAAAATATTTATTTTAATCAATAATTTAATTATTTTATTTATTTAATATTTACAAATAAAAATAAACTTACTGGTCCAGATTTTCTACCAGAAATAACAGTAAAATCTGGACAAAATAATAAATCACATATTGCATTTAATAATGAATGTGCAAGTGGTAAACTTTCTTCTTCATCTTCTTTACCAGGTAAACTTGACCAAAAAAAACCTTTCCAATCTGGATCTTCAAATACATATGGTAATAATCTTGTTAATAAACGACAACAATTTAATACAGTTTGATGTTCTCTTTGTGTTCTACAACTATTATCAACAGCTTTAACTAATTTTTCAACAGCTTTGTAACATAATGTTGCAAGATTTGATGGTGCTTCTTCACGTAACATACGTATTTCAGTTGCTGGTATTAATGTAAATATATCTTGTACACATGATACATTCTCTGACCAAAATTGATCCCAAAAATTATCATCACTTGTATCAATAACCTGTTGTTGTATTTTTTAATTTTAATTTTAATTTTTTTTTCTTTGACACACAGTAAACAAAACAAATAATTTTTGACAATACTTACTTGTGTTTTTGAGGTCAATTGAACAACAGCTTTACGAAAATTTAATTTTGTATCAGCATTACCCATTTTTACCCCACTTTTTTTTATCAATTAATTCAAAGTAATTGATAATTTTTATTCAGTTTTTTTTAATTATTGAAATATATATTGTTGACAGCAGTTTTGACGTTTACTGCAATCCGCTCGATATTATGTGTAGAAAAAAAAAAAAAAAACAATAAATACAATTTGACGTTTAGCATCGCGCATTGACAATGGACGACAGGAAGTCATAAAATGGCGGGTTAAATATAAATATAAAAATTATCGATGTAAAAAACTTGATTGCTTGTTTTATTTATAAAGAAAAAAAATTATTTAAAATATGATTATTGTTTATTAATTTGTTGGTTAATCAATTTTATAAGCAAGTTGATTTTATGACAAGTTAATTTAAAATCCAGGAGTCGAAAGAATATTCCAACTAACGTCATAAAAGTATTATAATAAAATAAAATATGATATTGCGCTTAAAGCAGCAAATTTCAATGGATTCGATAATAAACTACTTGTTGTTTCTCTATACACGGATGTACATGATAACGATAACGATACGTGTCATCTAATCAATATCATAAAATGTAAATCATCACATAATACATAGATCAAAGTTAAAAAATAAAAAGCAGAATGACCTGAAGAATATATTACGGAGTATGATGGAGTTTTAAACAAGATCATAAATGCGATTATATCAATTACAATTATTAATTAAATAAAATCCTACCTTGTAAGGAAATGTTCATCTTCCCATGCTGGTCATCAACTTGCTCAGGATAATCCAAAACTCCATGAAGACCAGAGGATGCTGTAGTTCATGTGATGATTTAATCTGATCATCAACAGGTTCAATGATCACTTACAAGCATTACACACACTGTACACAAAACAGGTGATCACCACAATTTTCAATTTTCATCAAAACTTTCAAAAGAAGGTCTCGAATTGTCAGCTGAGTTGATAGTATTAGTCGTTGTGAGAATATTTTTTACACTCTTTTCAGTAGAGGCAGCAGATTCTTCACTCTCGACTATCGAGCCTGCTCAAGTCCAACATGTTATGATTTATCAGCAACACCAGCACTTTTCCAAACAAAATTTCAATGTTGATTTGGTAAATGTTGAACAATAACAACAACAATAACAAGTGGTACATTAGATAGAGCCTTCATAAGTCATTAATACCAGCACCATGTGATGTTATTGATAGTTGCAGTAAAAAATAGATAGAACATCATATAAGATAACTCATGACGTGTTGGATTTCATTTAAACTTTACATTTTTTTAAATTCAATTGCACATGCAAAATGTAAAGAATTAAGTAATAATTTTTCATTATTAGAGGTATTCATCATTGTTGAAACATAATATCATCTAGGTCGTCTTGATGGATTTTTTTTTTTTTCATTATGTTGCTGGTTCAAAAGTACCAGTATTTAATGATTGTTAAATTGTCAAATAGCTTAAAAACAATTTGATTAATTTTCGAAGAACTTGGTAACACAAAGTCATGTCACTGACGTACTTAATGACACTTTTAACACCACAATCATTTGCTTGGTATTGTTCATGTTGCATTTTAGCATTTAAACAGTCCTGGTTGTTCACATTCTTCTTTTTTCATAATGCAAATCTGACATTACATACATTAGCAATAATAATGTTTTTGCCATGGATAAATTTAATGCAACTGTAATAATAAATTATTGGGTAAATATTTCTGTATGTAAATAATGAAATAAAATAACTTACTGTACTCAAAAATGATCTTGGCTCCAATGACGAACCAATTTAGTCATTTTTCAATGATGTTGGTTGATTAAATGTATAAGTACATCAGATACTTTAGCCACACTTTTTGTCATATATCTGTAAATAATAAAAATATTAAATAAATATTGTGTTATGAGTACTATCAAAATGAATAAAGGGATACTAAACACTGACAATCAAAACCGACAAGGACCTCAAACAATGCAAAAATTAATATTAAAATATTTGACATTTTTTGATTGTTATTAATAAAAAAAAACGATTGTTATATAATAATGATGCTACAACAATGCTATAAATAATAAAAATTTATAATTATTTATGAATAAATTGATAATCTTTGTCTTAATAAAAAAAATGACAACCTAACCTCAAATTGATAATTTTTTTTAGACTTAATTATTGAAAAAAAATACGTAATTATGTTTGTTTATGCACTACATAATTAATAAAAATAAAAAATCATAATATTTACATACCATTTGTCCATTATTTAACAAATAAATAGCTGCCTTTGTCAGCTCCAAGAGCCTTGACATGTCCATTAATTTTGGCAAAAATTCACAAAATTCCTCAATAATTTATAGCACATTTTGTTCAGAATAATTTATTTAATTGATTTAATAACAATTTATAATTAATTAACAATTATTATTGCAACAATAAGTGTAAAAAGTCACAACACTAAACGACACAGGTTCTCTCTCTAACAAAGGCGCGGCCATTTTGGATTTCAGAAAAAAATTTCTCGCGCCATCTAGCTGAAAATTTATCGACTATTTTTTGGTCGGTAAGTAGAAAATTATTGACAAGTAGAATAATTTTTGGAAATTAAATTTGAAATAATGCTTTGCGTGATATAAAATTTGTGTACAATAAACTATAAGTACTTTTCGTGATTCTAAATTAAACAAATATCTTGAATAACAGCCCTGAAAAAAAATTAAATTATATATTGAGTAATAAATGTTACTATGATGAAAATAGTGATGTAGTTGCAATTGAATAAAATATATACACCTGTAATACATATGTTCCAGACATCGTGAGGTTTTGAGTCATCGTGAGTCATCATGAGTCGTCATCTGGAAAAGCGAGTTTTGGCTGGTTTTGGCCAGTTTTTGGCGGACAGACGACAGCGCCCTCCATTTTTATAAAACCAGTGTCCGCATAACTTTCCGGCCAGTTCATCTTGAGCTCTTGCGGAGTGAACACCACTTGAAATTGGTCGGGTCTGTAAAATAGTTTATAAGTTTAGTTCAACGTATAGACTGCACAAGCAGCCTCGTGGTTTTTTATTATAAAAGTACAAGTATTTTAAAGGTATTTTTTTCAAAGAGTTAAAATAATTTTAATAATTTAAAGATGCATATTTTTTTTTTAGCTTTTACATTAAATAATTTAAATAATATAAAAGCAAAAAAATATTTGTGTTTAAATTATTAAAATTATTTCGACTCTTTGAAATAAAATTTGTAAAAGGGATGCTGGAACAGACAAGACCTCCACGTGGTGCATCCCGGGTCATGCTAAGAAGTCTGTTAATCACTCGAGTGATCGTAGCGGGGTAGAAATAAGTAAATGCGTAAATTAGTATACTAATTATAATATCGGTTTAGCGAATGGGTACCCATGGTGTTATATCGCGTGTATAAATGTAAAAAATAATTAATAATTCATAATATATGTATGTGTTTTTATAATATTTCAGGGTTTTATATTTTACAGGATTTTCAAGACCTTTGGAGGACCACGAGAGGATCACGAGTGCATTCATCTACAGGATCATCGTCGTCGCATGCTGATGGAGGACTTCCAAGACCACATTGTCGTGTTATTGCTGCTCTTCAAGGATTTGAATATTTTTAGGCAATTAATATATTTAAAATTTTATGTTTTTCAGGATCATCATCAAGACATCTACATGGCTTTGCTGAGAAAACTTCACCGGATTGGATTGGATTACTAGGACCTCGACAACATTTACATGGCTTTGCTGAGAGAATTTCACCGGACTGGACTGGACTACTGGGACATATACTTCGACGGGATTTTACTATTTTCAGGCGTTTGAAATATATTTAAAATTTTAATATTTTTATAATTTCATATTTTTCAGGATCATCAGGATTTTCAAGGCTGCTGCTGCTGCTGCTGTGAATCATCTACTTGGAACATCATCTACATGGCTTTGCTGAGAGAATTATACCGCGGATTGGATTGAATTACTGGGACCTTCGACAACTTCTACATGGCTTTGCTGAGGGACTGGATTGGATTACTGGAGCTAATACGTCGACAACTTCTACATGGTTTTGCTGTTTTTTTGAGAATTTTGCTGTTAGCTGTCATAAGGTAAGTCCCTCTAGATCAAGAATGACTAGTTGTAATTATTAACCCATCCCGGAAAAGTGCTTTAATATACTTGAAGTTACAAAAAAAAATTATTGATATATTTTTTGTAGCTTCTTGTCGTTCCAAACTATTATTTTATTTTTTATTTGTTGTTTAGATTCATTTTGACTTAATTTTACAATAGTTTAATTATTATTAATTTTTTTATGTCATATTTAATATCAGTAGTGTAAAAGTCAAAATGGATTAACCCTGTCTTCCTCAAACAGAATAGACGGGGGTGATTAGGATGCATATTATTATCTATCGTAATAATTTATAATAGATAAATTATTACCCTTTTCTATTCGCGATGTATATGTTAGTATGTAAGGTTTTTTTTAAATTTGATATTAGACGCACTTGTCCAAGGAAAATTAATTGATTTTCGTGATATTAATATTTTCAAGAGTTTATGTTTTTTAGGATTTTCAAGACCTTTAGGAGGACCATATTCCGGATACAAGGGCACTCAGGATGACCGACATAGCTATGCTGATGGAAGGATACCTGGACAACTTCTTCGTGGGATTGCTGCTTTTCGAGATTCAAGGATTTTTAGTATTTTCAATATTTTAATATATACAAGATTTTAATATTTTCGTGATTTTATTTGTTTTAGGATTTTCAAGACCTTCAAAATGACTGGGCCCAACTTTTTCGTGTAATTGCTGCTTTTTTAGGACTTGATGATTTTATTATTTCCAGGTAGTTATATATATTTATTTTTTAAATTTTAATATTTAATATTTTCAAGAATTTAATATTAATTTTTAATTTTCAGGATCTTCGAGAACTTCGAGACTACCAGCAGGACGCAACTTCTTCGTGGGATTGATGATTTTGGAGGCTTGGGGTTTTATTATTTTTAGGTAGTTATATATTTTTTTTTAACATTTAATATTTTATATTTAATATTTTCAAAATTGGAATAATGATTTTTTATTTTCAGGATCTTCGAGAACTTCTACAGATGACTACCAGCAGGACGCAACTTCTTCGTGGAATAGCAGCTTTTAAAAACTTTATTTTATTATTTTTAGGTAATTATATATTTATTATTTAACATTTAATATTTTTAAGATTTCAATATCAATTATTAATTTTCAGGATTTTCAGGAGTACACTCAATTAGGATTACCGGCGACGCGATGCTGATGGATGACCTGGACGCAACTTCTTCGTGGGACTGATGCTTTTCAAGACTTGGGGGTTTTATTATTTTCAGGTAGTTATATATATTTTTTTTTAACATTTAATATTCAATATTTAATATTTTCAAAATTGTAATAATGATTTTTTATTTTCAGGATCTTCGAGACATTCTCCAGATGACTACCAGCAGAACGCAACTTCTTCATGTGATAGCAGCTTTTAAAGACTTCATTTTATTATTTTTAGGTAATTATTATTTTTATTATTTAACATTTAATATTTAATATTTTCAAGATTTTATAATATTCATTTTTAATTTTCAGGATCTTCGAGGACTTCTACAGATGACTACCAGCAGGACGCAACTTCTTCGGGGTTTGGTGATTTTCGAGACTTGGGGTTTTATTGTTTTCAGGTAGTTATATATTTTTTTTTAACATTTAATATTTAATATTTAATTTTTAATATTTTCAAGATTGTAATATTAATTTTTAATTTTCAGGTTCTTCTGTTACGAGTGCACTTAATTAGGATTACCGACGTCGTGACGCTGATGGATGCCCTGGATGCAGCTTCATCGTGGGATTTTCAAGACTCGAGATATATTCAAGTGTTTATAGTGGTGGTGCAGTGTAAAAGTGATATAATTATAGTGATAGTGAAGTGATATAGTAATAGTGACATAGTGAATAGTAGCTTAGAAATGTCCTATTACAGTGAGTGAATATTTAAATTTTATGTCTTTATACTGTTAGATTTTTTTTTTTTTATGATTTATTTAAAATATATCTGCAGCTATGAGCGCTCATAGCTGCAGATATACTTTAAATAAATTTATTAAAAATATACCTGTAGCTATGAGCGCTCATAGCTGCAGGTATATTTTTCTTTTTTTTTTTTTGCGTCGCGACGGATAAATACTTGCTGCTTTGAGCGCAACCGGGAATTAAATCGAATCGAAATTACGTAATTTTAGTGGATTAGGTCTACCGGAGATACCACTTTAAAAAAAACGAGTCAATTTGTCTTACCTCTTGGGTGACTGGGAAAAGACACGCACAATTTACTTTTAATAATTATTTATTTATCATGTGTTTTTTAATTCAACTGTTATTTTTTCTTGTTCCTATAAAAACTAATTGAATACCTGTTTAATTACCAAACAATCTCAAATTTAATTTTGCAAACAAACAAATTTATTTTAAATAATTTATTTATGTAATTATTATTGTTGTATATTATTATAATAGTTTTTTGAAATTATAGATAATTATGAAAGACATGAGAACGTAAAGTAAATATTTTTCCAGCCAAAAAAAAATTTTTAAACTCACACGATTTTGCCCTGAGTGTGAGGTTGATCTTTTAATTTTTTTTTTCTTTTTTTTTTAGTTCACAAAAAGACTAAAGAGCTCTTAAAATATTTGTTATTAATTTAATATTTTGTTTCTAATTTAAGCATGATTTTACCGAGGACATGTTGCATATGGTTATGTTCCTAACGGTGTACTTTGGTGGGGACTGAATACTAGAATAGCAAAAAAAAAAAGAAAATATTAATTGTCGTTCAATGTTTATAGATACCACCAAAGAATGACCAGGAATTATTTGAATAAATATCATCACAAATGACAATTAAGAAAGCTCTTAGATTTTCATTGACACCAAAGGATTTACAATAGAAAATAGCCACAGGTATATAATATTTATTATTTATCAGTTTTTTTTATTTTTTTTTTGTCATACAATATACTTAAACAATCATAGAAATGACAATAAAATAAAAAAAATTAATAATAGTCAACTAACATAACTTTTGGATTAACTTTTGTTGTGTTGTTTCAAATCGATTGAAATATTTTGCAATGAATAAATATTAAAAATAGAGTATAAATTTATAAAAATGATGTGTTTAATAATAGCAAAAAAAATTCAAGTATTAATTATTATTCAATGTTTATAGATACAACAAAAGAATGATCAGACATTTTTTGGAAGTGACAAAAGTTATGGCAGTCTTAATTGAACAAGTAGAGGTATTAAATACTTTTATTTATTACAATTAAATTTTTTATTTATTGAAATTGTTGTTAAAATATTATTGTTTTAAAACTTACAGATACTTTTGAATATTTGAAAGTTGAAAAAAGTCTCAGCAGACATCAGTGAATTTACAAACCAAAATTGTCTCAGGTAAATAATAATAATAATTATTATTATTTAGTTAATTGTTTAAAACAATTAAAATTTTTAAAATTAATTTAAATTTAAATAAAATTAAAAAAAAAAAAAAATTACCGACGAACAATAATTTATGTTCCTGCCATGTGGCAGCGCGGCAGTCGATTTCTAAAATTCTCATGACTTTCTCATAAAAAAAAATATTTTCAGTTGGAAAAAAAAAAATATTATGTGCTGACGTGCTCCTGTTTTACAGTGAAATTTTTAACAATAAATTGCAACAATTGATTGTTAATTGATAATAAATCGATTCATTAATTCGCTAGCTATCATTTGAGTGCATAATTATTGCTGAATGTCACGTATTTTAGCCACAAATTGATATTGTTTAAAATGTCCAAAAGTGGCCGGGTCACGGAAGGACTCTATGGAATTTTATGATACAAAATGGGCGCAGGTGAATATTTTTTATTATTGTTAGCTTTGTTTTTGTCAGTCAACAAATAATACGTATAAACAATAGTGAAATTATAAATAATAAATTAATTATGATGCAAAAACTAATTTGAGGTTAGGTTTCTTTGTCGTCGCAAGTCAAGTGACATTTTTTGCAATAAATAATTGTTAAACATGTAATATTATTTTATAAAATTATAAACAAACATTAATTAAACATTTTTGTGTAAAAAAATTCCAGATTTTCTTGGATATGTCAAAAGTTATGAAACCTGGACAGATGCCATGACATTTACAACAAAAATTTGCTCCAGGTAAATAATTTTCATTATTTTTAGCTTTGTTTTTATTGTTTAATAAATAATACGGATAAACAATAGTTAAATTATAAATAAATCAATTAATTATGGTGAAAAAACAAATTTAAGGCTAGGTTTTATTGTTGTTGTAAATTTATTTACAAATTTTGCATTAAATAAATATTGAACGTGAAATGTTAATTGACAAAAATAATTAAATAAATAATAGCAACAAAAATTAAAATTCTTATTATTATTAAATGTTACAGATGCAAAAAAAAAAAAGGATAACCAGGAATTATTTGTTAAAATGACATGACAAGTGCAAAAGTCTTGGCTTTTTATTGGACAAGAAAAGGTATTGAATATTTTTATTTGTTATAATTAATTTTATTTATTTATTCGATTATTTACTAAAATAATTTTGTTATAAAAATTACAGATATCCTTGGATGTTTCAAAGTGGATAAACACCCGAGCATGGCCACAGGTAAATAATGATAATTATTATTCAGTTTGTTTTTTGTCAAACAATAAATTAATATTAAAAATAGACTAATAATAATTAAATAATTTATTATTGCAGTTGCTTTTAATTTGTTTATGACAAAAACATTAGTCTTGCTCATAAGTATGTCAAAGAGCGTGAAGAAAGAGTTGGTGCATTATTTAAAATAATTGAAACAACTGGCACTGCTTAAATGCTAAACTACAACATAAACAATATCAAGCAAATGATTATGATGCTAAATGTGTCATAAGGTACGTTGTCATATTAAATTTATGTTACAAGACCTCCAAAATCGAATCGAATTGTTTATAAACTATTTGATAATTTAGCAATCATCAAATACCGGTACACATGAACCACCAACAAAATAAAAATGTAAAAATCATCAAGACCATCATTTACATAAAATGCTTCAACAATGATAAATCCCAGATAATAAAAAATGATTCTTCAACTATGCGTAATTTCATCTTCAATTGAATTCACCAAATAATCAATCTGCATGAACCTCAACAACTCTTGAATTATTTAATATGGTTATATTAGCAGACTTTATCTTGCTCTTACTCCAAAAAACAAGAACATGACGTGGTGCTGGTGCTGTAGATTTTAATGGAGCATTTATTGTTGTTATTGGTAACCATTTACTTGGTGCTGTTGTTAAGCTTCATCAATGTTTATCAAAAATTTACTCTGGTAAGTCGCTGTTGATGCTAACAATGAAATCACTTCGTGTCGGTCTGTGGAGCTTTGAGAACACAGTGCCTCTGTTGAAAAGAATGCTAAAAGTTTCATCAGTGTCAACAGTGAAATCTTCATTTGAAATTGATAAAACATTTTCAAGTAATAATAATATATATACACTATTAAAATATTATATTTATTATACTTTTTAAATAACAATTGAGTATGTTAAATGGTTTATTATCAAGCCAATAACAAGAAAATATTCAAAGTGATTAATTTTTCTCAATTGTATTCAGTTGATATGATAAAAGGAAAAAAAAACTATAGTTCTGTAAAAGTGGTGTTGGCGATGGTGTATTTTTTCAAAGATTGTTTTTAAAAAAGTGGTGATGAACAGTATGACAATTGTTGTGTCGTGTGTGATCATTGAATTTGCTGATTGTTGCTGATGGAAACATCATGAACCACTACATGGTGTTGGAGCATTTTGATGACCAATGTGGGAAGATGAACATCTGCTTAAAAGAATCCTGCCTCATAGATCATCTAAATAGACGTTGGTCCACCTGAATGCTGCCTCCAAAGAGACTAGAGACCAGAAAAATCAACTATGTACATTGGCTAGTCTTCTTGCCTTCCTTCTAGAACTTCTAAACAAGGTAAGAGGCCTTCTGGTCACTTTTTTAACCAAACCCTCAGGGTAAAAGTGCGTCAACAAGCTTGTAATTTTAAAGAATTTATGATATAATTCTTTAAAGGTACTTGATAATCCCCCAATATTTATATTGTATATATTTTTGTGACTTGTAGCTCACCTTTATCACTTTTCTTTTTTTTTTTTTTTTTAATTTAAATTATAATATTTCATACACCAGTGTAAATGGTTTTAGTTGATTGATCAAGGTGTGCGCATCAACCTGTCTATCTCAAACAGAGTAGACGGGGGTGAATAGGATGTATTTCAGGTATTGGTGAATTTAGGACACTGAATTATTTTTTCTACGAGCGATTAGGATTTTTATTTTATACCTTTTCAGGTTTATTATATATTTATATTATTTAGATTTAAGTAATTTCTTGTTGAACGCACTTTACCACAATAATTTACAAAGTTGTAAATTTATTTTTTAAATTGAATTTAATATGCATGCAGCTTTGAGCGCAAGTATAATAATTTATTACTCTTTTTTTTTTATCTAACTTGTTTATCAAGTATTTTTTAAAATTTTTAATTTACTCGCGTATCGTACATCATGTACATCAGTGTATATAAAAATAACAAGTAGTTTATTATTATAACTATTAAAATTTGCTGCTTAAAACGCAATATCATATTTTATTATTTTATATCGTAATGTGTCATTTGGTGCAAGTGAAAAAATGAAGAGTTTTCTTTTGGTAAGTAAATATTTTATTTTTATTATACTTTTGTAAGTATATAATATTATAAATTTTTTAATTATAAAATAAACACATGGTTTTCACCTGGAGTTCCAGGTAAAGATTTTCCTACATAATTTAAAATCCTGGCGGCCATTTGGTGCTTAAATTAAAAGAAAATCAAAAGTACGTCCTCTTTCGACGACAATAATACTGTTTTAAATAAACGACAAATGATGACACTCCGATTCCTATCAGGCCTGATCAGGCTGATCATTTCGCATTCGCATCTCGACATGCTCGAGTGATCTCGAGGTTAACAGAGGTTAATAACAGAAACAGAAAGTCGAAAGATATCATCCATTGTCATCTATTGATCAAATACCATGTCTTCAATTAAGTAAGTAAATTTTTTTTAAGTTAATTCAAATTGGAAATAACAATAAATGAATTTTTTATTTCACTGTATTATTTTACATTTTATATATATGTATAATTATATGGAAAAATGGCTACCCCGCTCCTTTTGGCCTATTTTTAGTTTTTTTTTTTTATTTATGTATTAAAAGCGTGATTTTAAAGTTATAATATCCGAGTGACTTTAACAAGACTTTGAGAATGTGATAAGATTGACCCAAAATATTAATCATATAAATGAAATAATTATGCATCTCTAATAAAGTCCAATATGTAATGGCGGCCGTGGCAATATTGCAAATTGCAATCACAAAGACTAGTGGTCCGACAGCCACGTTGTTTCTTGCCACCTCAAGCACAAATACTCAAATTCACTCAAATTTATCACATAACCTTGTAACATTTATCACAACCTCCTACCTTATACATGTAAAATTTATAACGTTTCATAATAATTAGTAATATAATATAATTTTAAAAAAAACCTTTACAGTGTTTCAGACTCAACCCCATCATTGCAAGACGATAAAGATGATGATTTTTCTAAACACGTCAAAGCTTTTTCCAAAAAAATGGATAAAATCGAAGCAGATCATGAGAAACAATTAATGGCAGTGTAAGAGTTACATTATTTTTAATTTTAAGTTAATCCATAAACTTGTAAACAATGTGTATAATTGTTTTTTGTTTTTTTTTTGTTACAAAAAAGTCTTTCTTCAGCTGATTCACTTCGTCAAGTTAAACAGATATTAAGTGACGGAGAGGAATTATCAGAAAATATAAAGAGAGTTGTCTTTGATGTAGTTTTAAAAAAAGAAGAAGAAGAAGAAAAAGCTTCTGAAGTGCTCATAAATCGTATCATGAAAAAAATTTGAATAATGAAAAAACGTGAAAGACAACGTGAATTGAGCCAATTATTAAAAAAAAATGAAGCTGAATTGAAGTAAGTAAATTATTTTAATTTTATAAATATTAAAATGACAATAAATCACGCGTTTATTATTTTACTATATTATCATGTATATGTCAAATTACAGGAAGACCAATAATTATGCATCTATATTCGAAACATTAACACCTTCTCAGATACAAGGAAGACAATCTCTTTTGAATTTAGAACTAGATCTTTTGGCAGAATTCTTATGGACTATGAAAGAAACAGATCCATATATTTACGAAGATAAAGCAAAACTTCAGCCGGCCCACAGCTGTTCTGCAGGTTATCCAGAGTTAGACACGTAAGAATTGCATAATTTTAAATTTTAAATATTCTTAAACTCGTAAACAATATTTATAATTGTTTTTTATTTTTTTTTTCTGTTACAAAAAAATTGTGTTCATTTTCTCAAATGACAATAAAAATCAGTCAAGAATCAGATAAAGATGTATCAGACTCGGATAAAAAGGCATACGAAGAATATCTAGAATTGAAAAACATCAACTCTAATAAACTTACTATGGTGTCTCCAATTAAGTAAGTAAATTTTTTTAAGTTAATTCAAATTACAAATAACAATAAATGAATTTTTTATTTTACTGTTTTTTTATTGTTTCATAATATCTAGTAATATAATATAATTTTAAAAGAAATCTTTATAGTGTTTCAGACTCAACCCCATCATTGCAAGACGATAAAGATGATGATTTTTCTAAACACGTCAAAGCTTTTTCCAAAAAAATGGATAAAATCGAAGCAGATCATGAGAAACAATTAATGGCAGTGTAAGAGTTACATTATTTTTAATTTTAAGTTAATCCATAAACTTGTAAACAATGTGTATAATTGTTTTTTGTTTTTGTTTTGTTACAAAAAAGTCTTTCTTCAGCTGATTCACTTCGTCAAGTTAAACAGATATTAAGTGACGGAGAGGAATTATCAGAAAATATAAAAAGAGTTGTCTTTGATGTAGTTATAAAAAAAGAAAAAGAAGAAGAAAAAGCTTCTGAAGTGCTCATAAATCGTATCATGAAAAAAATTCGAATAATGAAAAAACGTGAAAGACAACGTGAATTGAGCAAATTATTAAAAAAAAATGAAGCTGAATTGGAGTAAGTAAATTATTTTAATTTTATAAATATTAAAATGACAATAAATCACGCGTTTATTATTTTACTATATTATCATGTATATGTCAAATTACAGGAAGACCGATAATGATGATATATTCGAAACATTAACACCTTCTCAGTTACAAGAAAGACAGTCTCGTTTGAATTTAGAACTAGATCTTTTGGCAGAATACTTATGGACTATGAAAGAAACAGATCCATATATTTACAAAGATAACGCAAAACTTCAGCCGGCCAACAGCTGTTCTGCAGGTTATCCAGAGTCAGACACGTAAGAATTGCATAATTTTAAATTTTAAATATATTCTTAAACTCGTAAACAATATTTATAATTGTTTTTTATTTTTTTTTTCTGTTACAAAAAAATTGTGTTCACTTTCTCAAATGGAAATAAAAATCAGTCAATCATTAGACATGAATGCATCAGACTCGAAGAAAAGAAGAATATCTAAAAATGAGAAACAGCAAAATTAATGTATCTGGTCAACAACCTATTTTTTAACATAACATACGATAAAAATATAAAAATAAAAAAAAAAAAAACACTTATAAAAATCATATGCTATAAGCAATAAGTTTTTTATGTATATTTCATCTAATATCAAAATATAAACGAAATAAAATATAAAAAAAAATATATTCTAGTGTGTTTGACGACAAATATTTTTATAATTTTAATCATAATAAATGCTAAAATACTAAACAAATGATTATAGTATTGAAAGTGTTAGTAAGCACGTCACTGACTTAAATTTGTGTTACCAAGTCCTTTGCAATAACAACACATGGTGCCAGTATTATTGACTCTCATGCTCTCTGTAATGTTGTTGTTGTTATTGTTTAACATTTATCAATTTATAAACAGTAAATAACAACTAATATTCCAACAAAAAGATGACTAGGAATTATTTGAATAAATGTCTTTGCAGCTATTATCAAACAAGGACAGGTATTAAATACTTTTACTAATTATAATTAAATTTTTTATTTATTAAAATTGTTGTTAAAAAAATATTTTATTTTTATTATACTGTTGTAAGTATATATTATAAACTTTTTACAATTTTTTAATTATTAAATACAGAGTTCCAGGTAAAGATTTTTTTCTAATTTAAAATCCCAAAAAGAAAATCAAAAGTACGTCCTCTCTCGACGACAATAATACTGTTTCCGATGAACGACAAATGATGACGCTAGTATCTCATTTCCAAAGAGAGAACGAGAGAGCGAGGGAGAGAAAAATTATCTAAAAAAAAAAATAAAATCACAGGTCAGCTACGTAAAAAAAAATTGATAATAATTTTTTCTTTCTAACCTCAATAAAATAATTATAATTTAACAAAAGTAGGTATCAAAAAAAAAAAAAAANAAAAAAAAAAAAAACAAAAAATAATAATAATAAACTAATAATATTCAATTGTTATTAATTATAGTAAAAGTGTAATAAATAATGGCGTCATTAACGAGTGTCAGAATTTTAACAAGAAACACCGGCAGTTTGAGACGTTTAACTTCATCATGTCTTGGAGCAAGAAATAATTCATTATTGGCTACAACTCAAATCCAGAGATTCATTCCATCTCATGATAATAATGCCAAGACACTATTAACACCATTAAAAATACAGGTAAATACATTAATAAATATATCAACATTATATACAAATAGAATGAAAAATTATTTCTCAGAGTTATGTAACACTTTTATAATTGTAATAATTTTTTTTTTCTAAAAAAACAATTGATGATTTATCAGGTGAGTTGTGTTCCTTATTCAACAACAATTGAAAAACCTAAATCAAAGAAGGAAATTGAAGAAAGAGTTCTTCGTGTTGTTGCTGCTTATGATAAAATAACTGCTGACAAGGTTAATATATTAAATTTTAATTTTTTTCTGTGTAGGGGCCACGAGTCGAGCAGACAAGAAGTTACAGCGAAAAATTTCCATTGACACTTGACCTTATTCGTGATCGAGTCCTTTTGATTCTCAATCTTTATGACAAAATTGATCCAAAAAAGGTAGACTCGTGGCTCATTAACAACATTAAGATGTCTCTATTGCTCCAACAACAATTAAACAACAATATTTTTCCAAATTTAGTGTCATTTACTTTATATTTTTAAAATTAATTTTATTTTTGTTTGATGTCTTTGAGCAATAGAGATAGCTTAAATATTAATTAAACAAAAAAATTATTCAACAAAATATTTTAATTATTTTATTTATTGTTATTAACAGCTAACACTTGACTCTCATTTTATGAATGATCTTGGTCTTGATTCACTTGATCATGTTGAAGTAATAATGGCAATTGAAGATGACTTTGGCTTTGAAATACCAGATGTTGATGCTGAAAAACTCTTTAAACCATCAGACATTATTCGTTATATTGCTGACAAAGAAGATATTTATGAATAGATTTTTGATTATTAATTAATCAATTTAATAAATAAATAATCAATAAAACGTTAGTATCTACTCATCTGTAATTGTTTCTCTTTTTTCTTTTTTTTATTATTAATTTCCCAAAAATAATGTTTAATAAATTGGATAAATTCGAAAGTTATTAGGAAGGTGTATTTATTTTTTTATTTGATTAACAATTTTACCACATTGTGATACACTTTTTTATATATTTAAAATAATTATCAGTACAATTATTGGTTTGCGGATTTAATGAGGGTTAATTGTCAATTAGACAAGGGATTTGACATATTTTTTTAAAAATAAATTATCATTTCAAAATTTGTAACAACAAACACAGTATTTTCTTTTTTTTTTTTATAATCAATGCTGATTGGTTCCTTGGTAACTTTAATTATCATTATCAGTAACTATTTTTTTTTTTAAATTTATTATTTATTATTTGTTTAATCAAAATTAATATTATTTTTATGTTTTTTTTTATTTTAAATATTGGCCAAAGCCGGAAGCATAAGTCACTTGTGATTTACATCATGTTTATCGATATTTTACACTAATACATTTTCCAAGTGTTATTAATTTCTTTTTTGTTAATATATAAACGTCAATATTTATTTGTAAAATTTTTTATGAAAATTACACTGAAAATACTAATTTAAAAATATGAAAAACACAAAAATTAGATGATTATTTGTGGCAGTATATATTTAATGCAAATATTTTTGTAATTATAAATAATATTGCCACATTTATTGCTGATGTTATTGATTTTACATCAATGGCAATTACAACAATTGATTAATTAAAAAATTAGAAAAAACATAGAAGCATTGAATACGCTGTTTTTTTTTTTATCAAAGAATCTTTTTTTTTTTTGTTCACACAATCTAAATTGTTTACCCTTCAACACGTATTAATTACCTACAGTTATTATTATTTATTTTTAAATAATTTCTATTCAATCTAATTAAAAATCATTCATTTATCGTCGCAAGTTTATTAACAATAACTATTTTTATTTAATAAAGATTTGAAAAAATAAAATAATACAAATGATTTAAATTATCAGCAGTTTTTCTGTTTAAATTGTTATTAATTATTATTATTAATAATAAATAATAATTAACTATCAATTATAGTAAATAATTGAAAAAATTATTTTTTAAAGTTCATTAAAGTTAAAATATAATTTTTTTTCAAAGAAATTATTAATTAATTATATTTTAAAAAATTATTACATTAATTATTTTTTTTAATGTTAATTACACATGAATATTGGGTAATAAGACAGAACTAACTTGATTTTAGTATTTTAATTTTACATAATTATTAATAATTTATTCATCAGCAGAATTTTCATGTTAAATAATCTCATGATAATTTGCTGGAATGATTGAAAGATTTTAATCTAAATTTTTTTTGTTTTTCATATTCATATACGAGTTTATAAACCTTTTTTTTACTTAAATTTTTTTATCATAATTTTTTTAAATGCCATTTAGGTATTTCGTCAAAAGGCAATTCAACTTTAAAATAAATGATAATTTAATTACGAGTTACACAATTCGATTACACAATTTTATAAAATAAAATTAGGAAAAGAAAAAGAGACTGGTGCTAAAAATAATTAAGCATCTGCGACGATATTGATTTGAAAACAAAAAAAAAAACATTTTAAATATGATTAATAATTATTTAAATTTTAATCATTATTTATGAACACTTGGGCAGTTTTTGAGTTCACAAGATATAATTGTATTGTTTATGATTCGTTAAAATAATTTATACAATATCTCGATGATTAATTGTAAAACAAAATGTTGCGTGTGGAATTTTTTTCTTTTTAAATCAGCCTTTGTATATATTTTCTTGTGTCTCAATGCTGAACTCAAGTATTTTATTTTATTTATGAAAAATTAAAGCTCGATATGCCAATTAATTAATAAATTAACTGTCATTATTATTCGAGTTAAAAATATAACACTAAAGTATCAAATTAAATATTTTGATAATAACAAAATATCTTTTTGAAGTAAATTTTATAAAAAAACAAATTAACTAAATCTAATTGCCGAGAAAAATTATTTTTTTTTTTATATTTTAATTGGCTTTATATTATTAACGTATTTAATAATAATCAAAACAAAATGTCCTATCAAAATTGTAGGTCTCGTGTCAACTCGACAAAAATTATTAAAAAGTAATAATAACAATAATATTATTTTTTTTGATTAAAAAATATCCAATGATAAACATTAATAAATTGTTAATTTTTTTTTAGCAAAAGAAAATTATAATTGGGCGAAAAAAAATTATCTAAATTTAATTATCGAGCACGTAAGATAAATTCCTCTATTTGTTATTCACTTTTTTTTTTTTTTTGAATAATTATTTATAAATATAATAATCTTATTATCGTCATCAATCGTCATTAACATTTTATTTTTAGTATTTTTTAAAAAACGGTTTCAATTTTCTTTTCATGTAAAATTGTATTAGGCACAAATAAATTTATCATTTTCCTGAGTTTAAAGGATCTTAACTGGCTCGATAAATTAAATTAACAAAAAAAAAAATGGGATTAATATTTTTGTTAAATAATGAATATTTATAATTAATCTAAATCTTGCATTTCGGTATCTAAATCATCTACATCATTGTGTCCACGTCCGTTTCTGAAATAAATTTTTTTTAATAATAATTAACTAAAAAACAAAGCTTAAAACAATTGTTGATTTTTCTTTTGTTTTTTGTTTTTCTATAAAATTAATAATAAAATAATTATTCATACCTAAACAAATTATTATTTCTTGGTGAAAAACCCCGCATACGTGGATTTTTATTTTTACAAACATTAACAATACGAACACCAGCATAAATATCCTCCATGTGTTCTTCAAATATACTTGGTGCAACATAAGTAAATCCCTGTAAAGATAAAACATTAGTTTTTCATAATTAAATATTAATAAATAATTAATATTAAATAATGATAAAACAAACTTGAAAAACACGATTTGCTGATTCACTTAGTATATACTCTGGTGGTGAATCAACTGGTGCTGCATTTGTAAATATTTTATCAAATTGTGATACATCATCAGCACTAGTAAGTCTTGGTCTAAATGGTGGTATTAATTTACGTGATATAACATCATCCCAATGTAAATGTTTAAAAAAATGATGATTTTTTATTTCTTCAGAATCAGATGAACTTGATCCAAGACGATGTAATGCATCTCTTTTTAATAATTTTCTTAATAAATCTTTAGCATCTTGTGTTAAATATGGTGGTAATATTAATTTAGCTCTTAAAATTCTGTCAATTGTTTTTTTACGATTTTCACCAGTAAATGGTGGTGAACCAGTTAACATATCAAACATAAGTGTACCAAGACTCCACCAATCAACTGGTTTACCATGTCCTTGTCTTCTTAATATTTCTGGTGCCATATATTCAATTGTACCACAAAATGTATGTGTTACATCACCTTCTTGTACATGTTCTTTACATAAACCAAAATCAGTTAATTTAATATGTCCATCAGCATCAAGTAATACATTTTCGGGTTTTAAATCACGATATATTATTCCTTGTTTATGAAGATGTTCAAGTGCTAATATTATTTCAGATAAATAAAAACATGCTGTTTCTTCCAAAAATATACCTTCATCATTTAAATGACGAAATAATTCACCACCACACATATATTCTAATATTAAATATAATTTACCACCAGTTTGAAATGCATACATTAAATCAACAATAAATGGATGTTTTATTGCTTCTAATATATTTCTTTCTGTTTTTGTATGATCAGTATCTTTTGGATTTCTTATTATTGATGCTTTACGTAAAACCTTATGACAATAATATTTATTTATTATTATAAAAGTAATGTTAAGTCAAGTGAACAAACAATTGTTCATTTTACTTTAATACTTTATTATTACCTTCATTGCAAATAATGTTCCTTTATCACTACCAGTTTTTTTACGTACTTGAAATACTTTTCCATATCCACCTTTACCAATAACTCGACAAAGTTCAAAATCTTGACGACTTACTCTTTCTCTTCCAACATTTTGTGGTGATATTGGAACTTTTTCAACTTCTTCATTTCTATAAAATTAAATATTTAATTAAAAAACTATCAATTTGTTTATAAACTATCAATGATAAAAAATTGGTTAAAACTTACTCGATAATTCTATCAATATTTGGATTTATACTGTAATCACCCTGAATAAAATAAATAAATTAATAATATAATTATAAATAATATAAAAATATTAAAATCTACCTCAGTTAAATCAATAACATCATTATCAGAATCTTCTTTTTGAACAAAGTCCACATCATGTAACTCAATGTCAAATACAGCCGCCATTCTGTAACAATATTTATCATTACATTGTTATTATCATTATAATTATTATTATAAACAATATAGGTTATATTATTATTACCTTATTTATATAAAAAATAACAAAAAACCTCGTTTTATCCAACTAATAATGGATGACGAGGATAATTAGAAAAACAACAACAACAACACTGGTAAATTTTTTTACTCCAAATTAAATTAATTAATAATTTTTTTGTTCAATTGTTAATTAGTACATAAATTGTCGTTAAAAATTTTTTATATCGACAAGTATATTTTTAAGTACTTACGATTGTCTGTAAGATAAATTGTCTGTGTATTTTTATGAGTAGATATAAGTTGATGTTGGCTGATGATACTTACTCAATGATGCTGATAACAATATTATGATTATACCTTGGAAAAACCAATTGATAATATAAATAACGAGTTAAAAAATTTTATACTGCTAACAATATTTCCTCATACTATTATTTTTCTCTTTTTATCTTGAGTTGCTTCAATATTTTTCGTCCTTGTTCTAATAAACTTGTTGTTTTTTTTAGTTGAGAGACGCCATATTGCACTGATATATTTTTTATCTAATATCTAATGCAATCTAATGTCTATTATCTAATTTATATGTTTTTATCGACAGTGCAAAATTGATAGTTGATATTTTTACCGTTAGACTACTCAGTGTCACTTTTTTTTCCCTCTTCAAGTCCTCATTGCGTTTTTTCGTGTGTTTTGACTTTTGATCAGTCATAAATATATTTATAAAAGTGTTTATTAATTATATATAAATTAAAATCAATTCAACAGTTTATTACTTAAACATAGTGGTAAGTTTTTTTTATATATTAATCATGTGTTAAAAATTAATTGAAAATCCTTGTCATCTTCTTATGATTATAACCTCAAAATTTTGACATTAAATTTTTATTTATTTAAAAATAAAAAAAAATGTCAATTAAAAATTATTTATCAATTATTTATTATGATAATAATATTTAAAAATTTTAAATGATAATATTTATTAATCATCATTATACATTTTAATTCCAAGACAATGATTATTATCTCTCAAAATAAACAAAAAAAAAAATTATTTACTTTTTCGTTATCTGTTGTGTGTAATTATGCATCAGATTTATTATTTATTATTATTTTTTTAATCTAGAATAAGCGAGTACAATTAAGCAATTTATTTTTGCTCTTTTTTTTTTTTTTATAAACACGTTGATTGATCAGTTGGTGGTGCCCTCCACCAAGTTGTTGATCAATTTTATTTTTGATTAGAAAAAAAAAAAAAAAACTATTTATGTTACAAATAAAGGCGTACACAAAATTGACTTGTTGCAATAAAAATAATAAATATTGATACTTTTTAAATGCGTTTATTATCAAACTGATATACAAATTTTTTTCGAGGTATCAGTGTTATTTAAAAATGGTTATTAAACATCACGTTACTGGCTATGATAAATTTCTCGAATTTATGGAAAAACTCAAAGTCGATGAACCGATATTTGTGCTTTACAGTGGTACAAAACTTGATAATGGAAATAGTTGGTGTCCTGATTGTGTTGAAGGTAATTTAATAATAAATTTATCTATTTTATTTATAAGTTAATTATTATTGTTATACAATTATTATTTGTCTAAATAGCTGAGCCATTTATTGAAGAAGCTGTTAATACAGCACCAGAAAATTCACACTTTATTCATGTTGAAGTAGGAGATCGGCCATTGTAAGTACTTGAACAATAAATATTTAAAAATTATTTAAATAAATACAAATATATTTAAACAATAAATTTATTGTTTTTTTTAGTTGGAAAGATTTAAAGTGTCCATTTAGAATAAATCCCAAGACAAAACTCAGCTCTTTGCCAACAATGTCCAGATGGGGAACACAAAAAAAACTTGAAGGAGAACATCTTCTTGATGTTGAACTTATTAAAATGTTACTTCATGATGATGATGATTAAGTATATTGTAAAAAAAATAATTTAACAGTTTTTTTTATAAATGAATTTTTCATCAGTATAATGAGTTTAATGAGTTATTATTTTTTACTGTTAAATATTTATAATTTTTTACTTTTAAAAAAAGATGCTCTGCAACTTTAATAATAAACATTATTAATATTTTCTTTTTTTAAATGTTTGTACCCGACAACCAATTAGTTAAGTTTTTTTTTTTTTAAATATTTTTATGATAATTTTAATGATCAGTTATCTTGGAGAGCTAATTCTTGAAGGCCATCATTTGGCTCTTCTATTCTTACATTGTAATGAATTTTTTTATTTCTCAGTAGACTGTAGCTGTTGTCAAAAACAACTGAGTCTAAAAAAAAAAAATAAATTACGTCATTAAATATTATAAATAAACAAATAAATAAACAAGTTTTTGTTTTTTTAACTTACAAGTAGCTGGTTCTTCACAAGTTAATACTCCAACTTCATCAATTTGATGTGCAGCAACTCTATGAATTGGTATAATTTCAATTTTTTCACCACTATTATTTTTTTTAATAATACCAAATTTAATATCATGATCTTCTGATCTAAATTCCCAACTTAATATTGAACCAATTTTATCTGGTATCATATCAATTTTAAATTTACCACCTTTTTTAACAATAGCCGTTGTAAAATCTTCATTTATTTTATCTTTATCAAGATTTTTTGAGTATAGATCTTTTGATATTTTTCCACCTTGACATATTTTTGTTGTTAAACGTTCATCACCATCTGGATCAGTTAATGTACCACCAAAATGTACTGGTAATTGATCTTTTGATACAACTTTTAATATTTCTGGTATCCATCTATCTGGATCAGCTTTGTATATTTGAATTTTTGATATTGTATATTCATTCATAAATTTTTTAGCAATTGAAAATCCAAGAGCAAATACTTTTGGTGCTGTAAAATAATGTTTTTTTAAAAATATTATCATAAATTTTTTTACATGTCATATAAATTTTATTTATTACCATTTACGATGAAGCAAGTTTTAAGTATCTCTGGATAATTTGCTTCATACATTTGTATGAGTGTTATGACGACTTCTCCCGCTAAATATATAACAAAAATAATTTTACTTTTATAATTTTTTATACACACTATAAACTTATATTTAACCTCCGTTGATATTATTAATTTTATTTCGTTAATTTATGTTACGAACATTAACGATTTGATAATTAATAAAAATAACAATTTCTAATCCAGTCAACTGGATGAATAAAGTCCAGTTTACGAACAGCCTTGAAGCATGAATATTTAAAGTTGTTTAAATCCTTGAAATTGACAAAAATATTTAACTTTCAACTGCTATATTTTTTAAACAAAACAGCAAAGTCCATTTGTTTGTTTTTTTTTAATTTTTTTTTTTTTACGTCAATTATCATTGTTGTATATAAAATTTTGACTAGTTAATTTTTTAATAAAATGTTAACATCAAAATTTTTTAAAAACAAAAATTTGCAAATTCATTTGTCATTAAATAAGCCCAAAAAAAATTACCAACTTTAAAAATAATTATTTCAACAACTAAACGGTCAATTATTCCTCAAAGTAAAAATAATAGATAAACAATTATTTAAATAAATTATTATGAAAGTTTAAATAAATTACTAAAAAATTGATATGACTTCTAGAGTTTATCATAAATGTTGACAAACTAATTTTCATATAGAGCACTATTATTAATCACCTGGTCTCCACATATACGGTCTGAGATTAAAATCCTGCATGTCAAATAAAACAATAACTTGTCCAGCAGCTGGTCCATGTTTTTTTGATTGTTCCTGACATAAATTCATATAATATTCAAGTATTTGAACAGTTGCTTTTATCATATCTCGTCGTGATACAACATGAAGTATTCCGTATAAATCTAATCCAGCAAATGGTACAACAATAACTATAGAAAAAAAAAATATAATATATATATTTAATACACAATATAAAATTAAACATATAGCTATATTATATTTTTTATATATTTACCAGGTGCACCATCTTTATCTTCTCCACATTGTCCATGTGGCAAATGATCTTTTAAAATCTGTGGTGTTTTCCATTCTCCAATTCTATCAACATCCCATTGTTTTCTCCACTCCAATGACTTTTCAAAACAAATACAAATAAATTTACTATATTTAATTATAAATTAGTAGCTGATAAACGTAACAGTACATTTTATTGACGTAATAAGTTGAACAAACTCATGTAATATTTATATATATTTATTGTAACAATATATATAAAATTTGTTCATCACCATCGTTAACATCATTGAAAACAGTGAAAGCGTACCGAGTTTCGCGCCACATAAACTACTCTGATTGCTATCATTGGATTATTATATATTTTTTTTTTATTCTAAATTATAATTCTCTTTGAATACATTTTATTGTTGTTTTTTTTTTTATAAGAAATAAAAAAATAACAATACTTACTTCTCGTAGCATTTTTTCAGCTGCAACTGGATCCCATTTCCGTGCTTAAAATAATGATAATAATAATAATTTTTTATTTTTAATAAATATTTATGAGTAAATAAAAAGAAAAAAAAATAACCTACTATCATGAGTAGTAGTTGCAAAGGTGATATTTACCTCTAAGCCAACGTAACAAAAATTGATCATCATGATGTGCTTCAAGTACACCAGCAACACTCCTTCGAAACTAAAAACAAAAAAAAATATATAAAAAATATTTTTTATAAATTCATTTTTGAATTATAAATAAGAATTTTTATATGAAAATTTTATTTGATGTTTTAAAAGTCATTAAGTAACAACCAGTAATTTAGGAAAAGGAAAAAAAAACCTTGAAAAATTGTAGATCATTTGATGATAATCATTGCAACTTGTTTATACATAATATCAAATATCCGTAGGATAATAATTTATTTTGATAAATAAATTATAAACAAACAAAATAAAAAAAAAATTCTATAAACTTTCGCTGTATATTTCATATTTATATGTTTAATCTCAGAAGAGAAATATAAATATTGATCAATTACCACCAAAATGTTGAATTCAACATCAGCTTTCACCTTCCCTCCAATAATTTCGATATTATTTTTTTTTTTTTACGCAATTATTGTGTAAATGTATTAATCAAAACATAATTTTTGTATTATTAAATGTGAATGTATAAACTGCAAGTTTCATTCAACCGGTCAACGACACTTGAGATAAAAAAAAATTCATATTAAAATCAAGATAAAATGATAATTATATTTTTTAAATAAAAAATATTACTAAATTATTTCAAAGCTGGATGAATTTAATCAAAGTTGGATTAAAATATTTATATTGTGATCAATCAAGTGGATAAAAAACAATATTAAAGATTAGTATAAAAAATGTCCTCAATAATAAACTAATAAACAATTTAAAAAAAAAAATTATCAATTGCATCATAATCAACAAACAATCTCGTGTTTCTTGTGGATTAAAATATGATATATTTAAAACTAGTCGTTATTGCATTAAACGCATATTAAAAAATACGAAAACATAAAGAAAAAAAAAAAAAAAAACTATGGCACATTGCGATTGAGAAATATTGATGAAAAGAAAAAAAAAATTATCTCTCGCAATTTCATGCTAGATATATATTTTTTTTTATATATTCAATTTGCCAACACTCACGATCTTTGAAATCATGAAAAAATCTATTTAAAAGAAAAACAACTTGCTGAGTAATGTTGAGACAAAAAAAATATATATATATCTTAAGTGAATAAATTATTAACAAAAAGAAATCAAACAGGTCAAAGTATGATGATAAAAAAACAGTCCATCAAGTGCAAAACGTGTTTTTTTTTTTTTTAAATTAATAAAATTAGTATTCTTTAGATAAAAAGTTAAATTTTTTTTCATGTTATTTATTATTTTTTTATTATTTGATAATTAATTTACTGAAAAAAAAACAACACAATATATTATTAAATCTTTTTAAAGTTAAATTTATCTGTTTGATTTTTATGTCTCATTAAAATTATATTTTCAAAATTGAAAGTTAATTTATCTTTTGAAATATTATTAACAATATTTAAAAGGTCAATCTCATTATTAACAAATGTAAACAATATATTTTTTAAATAAATATATTATTATATTTTAAAAGTTAAATAAAATTTTCTAAATAATTTTACTCACTTTCATCAATGCAAATCTTTCATTATCAGCCAGTGATTTAATTGAACTCATTTTTAATTAAATTTTTAAATTAAAAAATAAAAAAAAAAACCACCCTTTAAATATATCACAAAATAATAATTAATTTCGTTTAAATTACAAAACACTTGATTAAATTTTTCGATGATAAATTTACACATTTAAATGTTGATGATGGTGGTGTAGCAAGTGGCACAACAGACTGTATTTTTTATTTGATGGTCATTCGACTCCAATCTCCAAGAGGTAACTGAGAACTGAACCGATGTAAGAAATAATCATCAAGTTTGTTGTGTTTCACCAATACTTTTGTAAACTCAATATAGGCTTGTATTCAATGTTAAAAAAAAATAAATAAAAAATACAAAAAAAANAAAAAAAAAAAAAAAAAAAAAAAAAAAAAAAAAAAAACAAAATATAAAAAAACCTAAGGTGACTGGATGTAAAATTATGAATCCCCTTCCAGCATTCCATTAAACCACATCAATGCATATTAATTTTAATTTATATATGATTTTATTTTTCATATTAATCTATATAAATTTTACATATACATTCATGTGTTCTAAATAATTTTAATAATTATTAAAATATATTTACAGACAATAAAAATTAGGTCATAAAGATTTTTTAAATTACTTTCAATTTCAACATGGTTAATGACTTTTTAAAAAGTTATAATAATAATTATAAAATATCAACTATAATAATTCAAAATTGGCTTTTATTTCGGCATAATTTTAGCGATTATTTGATTATTATAAAATGGTGATGACCGGTTGTGATTGAGACAAAACACTTGTGATGTTGCAATGTTACCTGGGCTTAATAATTATTAGCCAAAAATTTTACATTTTTTACAAATCAAAAATAAGATATTTTTAATGAAGATAAAACATCAAAATTTTTTGTTAAATTAACAACATTACATTCACCCAACAAATTAAAGAAAAAATTATTTTTTCTTACATACTCAATTTCTCCAAATCATCAATTTCATTATTATTTTTTTTTTCTTCAATTTTTTTTTCTCCAATTGGCATTCTTACTGTGTATTAACTTTAAAAAGAAAGTTTAAATATGTGTATTGCATTTAAATATAATTTTTTTTATTTGTTTTTTTTTTAAATTTTTTATTATGTGGTTGAAAAGAAAATTGGTAGATCGATGATTCTTACAATCAACAATTGTATTATAAAAAAAAAAATTGAAAAATTTATACTCGGATTATTTTTTTTATTAACAGACTTATTTCATTTTATATTGTCGTGGCATGTCAGGGTCTCCACGCTCTAACGTGTATCCCCTTTTATTTAAAAATTTTTTTTTTTTTTTTATTTATTCATATGTATCAATCAAACTTGTATGTGTGTCTTATAATACATTTGTATTATTTTCAACTGGTCGTTTAATCTCAACCACATCGTTCAGTCTTATTTTTGCCAGCATACAAAACATTTAAAAAAAATTTATTTACTAGTTAAATTTTTAAAAAAACATTTGATCATTATCTTGTATTATCAAAAGTGTCATTAATTTAATATTGTTGATTTTAATTATTTAAAGAAAAAATCATATATAATTTATAATAAAAAAAAACACGTGGATAAATAAAACAACAATGTGATTGTTATTAAAAAATTTTGATTATAAAATTTTATTTAGTTTTTTAAATTATTGTTCAATCAAATTGTGACTATTAAAATATCTTTGGTTGATTTATTTTTTATTTTTTTTCTACTCAACATTTGTATAAAGATGGTGACGCAAGAAGGTACATACACTCAAGTACATTGATGTATTTACAATCTTAATAAACTAGTAGGCAAAAAGAAAAAAAAAATAATTATAATAATAATTATTTGAAGGATAAAAATTTCAAGTTTTTCTTAGAAAATAATTCTCACTTTGTGGCAAAATATCGCGTAACTTTTGGCAGTATTTTAGACACTATAAATAGATTTTTTTTTTTTT
>MKYW01000144.1:106643-123328 GCA_015776835.1 Aphidius ervi | reverse complement strand
CAAGTTTTATTTACATGTTTTGTTTAACAATTTTTTTTTTTTTAATATTATTTTGTGCTCATCTTTGGACTGCCTGCATTGTAAGTCAAAAAAAAAAGAAAAACTAAGTTTTTTTTTTTTTTAATAAAATATTTCTGCACGATTTAAAAATCAAAAAAATATAAATAAATAAACGAATAAATAATAAACAAGTCCGGCTGGTGATGTTTATGTAAATATAATTTCTTTAAAATATTTTAATAAAATTATTATTTTACTATGGAAGCTAGCTTTTTTCAAACTTGAGTCTTTTTTCAATTTTCAAAACTATTTATCTTTCATTTATTTTTTAAACAACATATAAAACTTTTTGTTTTTATTTGAATAAAAAAAAAACACATTTATTTATTATCTAATTATATAAAATTATTGTTTTTTCGTTCAGCACCAATTGGTTTTTTTTAACATCGCAGGAAAGGGAGTAGTAGGATCACTACAGTTGGCATCATCGTTTGGTGGTACGTTTTATTGGACACCTGCATAATTCATTTAATTCATCCAAGCACTAATTATTATTTATAAATTTGCTTTATTAATATTTTAAATATATATTTATTTTTTATATTTTTTCATGTCCAACACCAGCCGATACTTAGTGACTAACAAAACAAAAAAAAAAATATATATATTTACACAAAAAGTTTTAAAACAATTTAAACAAATAAAAAAAAAAAAAAAACCATTTGATATTTTTGCATTAAAGGCAAAGATGTCGCAGTCAGGTGATGGTCTACATACACCAGGTTATTTATCATGGAGAAAATTACAACTCAGTCGTGCTAAATTGAAGGCATCAAGCAAAACATCAGCATTATTATCTGGTTTTGCAATGGTAATTATTAATTTATAGTTAATACATTATGTATATATTAATTTTTTTACTAAATTTATACAGGTAGCAATGGTTGAAGTACAATTAAATTCCGAGACAAAAGTACCAACAGAAATGTTAATTGCTTTTGCTGTATGTACAACTCTTCTTGTTGCTGTTCATATGTTAGCATTAATGATATCAACATGTATACTACCAAATATTGAAGCAGTATGTAATCTTCATAGTATAAGTTTAGTTCATGAATCACCACATGAACGTTTACATTGGTATATTGAAATTGCTTGGGCATTTTCAACTTTACTTGGTTTATTATTATTTTTATTAGAAATTGCAATATTATGTTGGGTTAAATTTTATGATTTTTCAAAAGTTGCTGCATGGTCTGCTTGTATTGTTCTTATTCCTGTATTAATAATATTTTTAACATTTGCAATACATTTTTATCGTAGTCTTGTTGCTCATAAATATGAAGTTACAATATCTGGTATACGTGAATTGGAATTATTAAAAGAACAAATTGAATCAAATGATGCTGAGGGTAGACATGGTGTTAATCAACTTATACAATCAACTACACATATTGTTTAAAAATTTTATTTTTTAATCACTGCAAGACAAGAGCAATTGTATATATATTTTATATTACTTAAAAGATCTGAGAAGAAAAAAATATTGGAAGAATAATTTGTCTTCCAAATTTTAATTTGTTGAAAATGAATCTCTCCTGTGTTTATTACTTTTTTCTTTAATAAAAGATAATTCATTTATTAAAAAAAAANAAAAAAAAAAAAAAAAAAACTCAATAAATTGAGCAGCTCTTTTTGTTATTATAATTATTTTTTAAAATCACATGTAAATAATGCTAAACATTCCCCTCAATTGTGAATTTATGCTTCGAGACTTAATTATTTATTTTGTTTCATTTTTTTTTTGTTTAAATGTCTAAGACTTTTGCCAACATGTATGTCAATATTTATATTATATTTAATCAGGGTTAGTCAAGTTATTATTATAGTTATCTTGAGATATATATTTACCCTGTAATTAAAATTTATAAAAATTTATATTGTAATAAATTTTTAAAATTATAATTAATTGTTTATAAATTTATTTACTTACTAATTTTGGAATAAGATATATTGTTGGTTTTGGTGAATTATCACGATAATTCATGTCTGTTATTATTCCATTTTTACAAATGTCATTTGTCCAATTACCCTCTTGCATTTGTCCAGTTATAAAATGATAAAATATTCCATTACCATGTTTTTTTCCTTGTATGAATTCTCCTTCATATCTATTTCCATTTGCTGAATTTTTAAGTTGATTAATTTGTCAATTTTTGTCAGTGACTAACTCTATGATATTTGCTGTTTTAAATTTACCTTGAATTAACATTCCAGTACCATGATAAAATCCATTTAACCATGTTCCTTGATAAAATTTACCATCATGACACCACATTCTTCCAAAACCATGTCTTTTACCTTGACTAAAATTTCCCTCATAATATCCACCATCTGTAAACCATAAACCACCAAATCCTTGTTTTTTTCCATTAACCCAATGACCAATGTATTCTTTAAAAATATTATCATCTTCATAAATTCTTAACAATACTCCAAAACCATTTGCTCGTCCTTTTAATAATTCACCTTCATATAAATATTTAAAATTATATTTATCAGAATTTTTAAATACTTTCATCCATCCTGTTTTTAATTTTACTGCACATTCAATTTTTTTTTTATTAAATTTATTAGAACCCATTTAGATGACATTTAAATTAACCAAATTAAAAAAACAAAATAAAACTTTTATTTATTTTGTTTTTCCCCTAAACAAGACCTTTATATATTGTAAAAATTTTAAAATAATTCAACAAATAATCATCAGGATTTAATTAATAAAAAAAAAATGATATTTTAATATTTTTATTTATTATTATTTGTACAATTTGCGATATGCGACTTTGCTATAATTCCAGAGCTATAAATCTAAATCTACAATATTTTTTTGACATTCAAATAATAATAACATTATTGAAAAAAAAAAATAATAAATAATAAATTTTTCTTTTATTTCATTTTTTTTATAATTTGTTTTATTTTTTTTTTTTTTTTTTCAAAAGACATGTCTCTGATTCTCTCTCTGATAACAGGTCTATTTTTTTTTTTTTTTTGCTTATTTTATTTGTTTATCAAAGTACGTATATTAATTTCGATATGTATAATGTAATATCATCAATAATATAATCAACATCATGTCAAGATGTCAACATTTTAATTATCAATATAATATAAATAATTATAATTAATATTTTGTTTGTTTTTTAATAATATTTTTTCAACTACGTATAAATAATCTATGCATCATATTCTTGTATTGAACAATTATTATTTATAATAATAATAATAATTGAACAATAATGAATTTAACAAGTACAAGTTAAACAGCATTGTGCATATTTTTATTTATTTTTATAATTTATTATTAATCTCCCATCTCAATCGCAATTGACTGTGTTTTAAATCATTATTTTTATAATTTATTATTTAAACAATTATAGCAATTTTTATTTCTCCTTTAATTGAAGTACTTTCTTCAAATTTTATTATTTTCATTCAACTACAAATATGAGCCCACAAAAGCATTATATTTTTATATATTTTTATTTTTTTTTTTTTCGTTAATTAATTAGCTTGTTGATTATTAATTTGATAAACTTTGTCAATACTCTCACACGTGGGGGGACATTATACACTTATTGGCGCAAATTGTTATATTAAATATTCATTCAAAACAATTTTATAATAAATTTTTTTTTAAATATAAAATCTAGTTTATACATATGCGAAATTTAATTGCATATGATGGATCGGTTTTTTTATTTTTTTGTTTTGTTCCTGCCCAAGCTGCCCCCTGTTTAACTTTGATGCTTGATAAATGTAAAATTAATTTAAAATATATGAAATTTAAAAATTAACAAAATTATTATTCCTTTTTTTTATGAACAGATATGACTTTAAGTTGCCAGATTATTTAAACTGCAAAAAATATATAAGTGCATTTTTTTTTTTTCATTAAAATATTTAAACAATATTAATATCTATGCTGCCAAATAATAATACATAATATATCAATAATTTAATTGAGTATTAATAAAAAATATTTGTGTTTTCAAAACACATCTTTTTTTTTTTTTACAGTTTTTTTTATTATAAATAAAAGAACTCAAGATTAACTCAAGTTATTGGAAGAAAAACTAAAGAAAAATAATCAATTTATGGTGATCCCATAATTGTCAATAATAAAACAATAACCTGGCCTGAATTATTATCAACAAAAAATATTTTTATTTTTGAAAATAATCAAAAAGAATAATTTATTAAATTTGACCTGGCGCAGCAGTGGCTTTTTTTTATTTTTATTAATCTTTTTATTTTTGTTAAATATTAATTAATCAATTAATTTATTGATCCGTCACAAAATTTTAGAATATTATTGTGCGGTTGTTGTGAAATAAAAAAAAAAAAAAACAAATTAAAGAACGATGAATGATGATGTAAAATAATAATAAAATCACCTAAAGAACAACGTCGGGCAGGGTACAATGCCACTAGGCGTGATGATTTGAATTTCTTAAAGTTCCATGATGATTATTAGCATGTCCAAGCATTGAACCATTACCACCAGCAACATCTTCACGTACAACTTTACGTTCTTTGTAATAAATTTCTTCACTTTCTTTATCACAAAGTAATAATACAATACCACCAATTAAAAATATAGCAGCACCCCAAACAACACCATAAGCCCAGCCAAATTCCCAAAGTGAACGATTACCTGAAATAATAAATTAATAATTAATAACAATATCATAAATAAATAATAATAAATATAGTTATGTAATTATTTTATTACCCAAATTGAGCTCAGCTGCAAAACATACTGGATAAATAATAAGTGCACCAAGCAAAAAACTCACTAAAAAATTAAATAAATTAATTAGTTAATTATCTAACTATAAATTATTATTAAAATTATTAATTGTTAATTAAATTACTTACAAGATAATGCCATTGCTATAACAGCAAATTTATACCATTTAATTTTTTCTTGTCTTTCTTTAACTCTCAATCCAATCAATGTCAAAATTGTTGCACAAATATCAGTGATTAAACAAATGATACAAAACCAAAATGCAATTCCAATATATGTAACTTTTCTTGCTGGAAGACATCCTTCTGGTTCATTTGTTGGAAAATTAAATGGTAATGGTTTTGGTGCATCTTTTTCCCAACAATGCCTCAATAATCCTTGTCTCCAGCCAACTGATAACAACCAATCTGGTGATAATATACCAATTATCATCAAAAGTATTACCATAACTCCACATATGAATGCAATCAACTATAAATAAACATACACAAATAATTAATTAAACAATTAACAACTAATTGATGAAAAAATTTAAAACTTATTTTTCATCATTTCAAGCGTTTAAAATCACCTGGGCAATGTCATTATCCCCCATATGATCATCAGCAACTGTGTACATGATCATTATGAAATATTTAATTGACTATTTTAATTACTTGTTAATTTTGATTATCGTTTTTTTTTTGTTTTTATTTATTTTGTTTAACTCGCGGTATGGTTTTTATATATGATAATTTAATTAACAATATTATTATTTATATTTATGGCACGTCATAGACACCTCTGGACCCCGCCATATATAAATAAACGCACAACTATACTCTCGAGGGTGAGGCAAAGCGTTTAGAAACCAACGAAAAGATCTTTTTATTTCTATTTCACTTCACCCAACTTTAAACGATCAATCAATTTTTTTTTTTTTTTTTTNTTTTTTTTTTTTTTTTTTTTTCAATCTTGATATTAATTTGACGAGAAAAAATTTACAGTACAAGTAGGTTGACTACACTGCTTTACTGGAGAGATTTTATTTTATTTTTTTATTTTTTTGGATAAATGTCTTGGTGGTGATGAGGGGTAGTGAAAAATATATTCAGCGACTGCGCCACGATGATTTTATTCAGGTCGTCACCCTGGTATATTATTATTATTCTGCGCTCGCGCATATTAGAAAAAATTATTAAATTGAAATTAAAATAATATCAATGTATCAATATTACTGGTGTTTAAAATATTGTGCAAATTAATTTAAACTGTTGATTTTTTTAATTTATAAAATAATAATTACCTTGAGTGGTCTGACGACAGTCACTGTTTCAATCACTGTTGTTTGTGCCATTGTTAATGATTTTTCACAATTTATTTATCAAAATTGTTTAATCTAAAATAATAAAATAATATTATTATTTAATGTACAATAATTATTAATTTTTAAATGTTAAATTAAACAAATTAAGTGGACAAAAAAAAATTGAGTACATCACTCAACAACACCTTTTGTTGAAATGAATTTTTATTTTATTTTTTTTTTTCCTCGTTTTCACCTTTCTTATCGCATTTGACTAAAAAAAAAAAAATTTTTTTAATTATTTTTATGCGTCATTGACGACATATATGGTAATCGATGACAAAACAAAAATTTACTCGACTCCAAAAATAAAAAGTTAATAAATATAATATTGTTAAAAATATAAATGCTATAAGTATGTTTTTTTAAATAAATAAATTGATGGTAATATTAAAGTTGAATTTTTTATTATACTTACAAAGAGACGCTAGATTAATAATTAAATGAAGCCAAGAAAGTAAATGTTTGTTAAATAAATTGACTTGTTGCAAGATGACGATGACACATATCTAAATGCTATATGTCAGCAGTATAACTAATACCCAATTGAACTGTTGATTGATAAAATGTTTTTTTAATTTTTATTTTCGTTGAGGATATTAAAATAATTTATTCTATGATAAGAATAAATACAACGTGTTGAATTTTTGTTGATATGCTTGGCATGCTGTCACACTTTTACTCACTTTTACTACATATACTATGACATTTTATTTTTTTTTCATTTTACATATAGTTTATTGTGTTAAAACGTCACTTGAAAAAATTATTCATAATGTATAGTATATGTTAAAAGAAAAAAAAAAAAATTTTAATTTTTATAACTGCTATATTTTTTAATAAAATGAAATTATATATTTTTATTATTATAATTTTATTTTAATTAATTATTATGATTTTAAATTATTAGATTATTTTTAAATTTTATATTTTTAATTTTTAAATTATTGGGTTTAACAGTTCAAATTTTGCCTCGTAAAAATGGCGTTCTTTTTGTAGTTGAAATTAAGAAAACTAGAGGACTCGATTTTCCAAATAGAGGGCTTCATTTCCGGTTGCACCAGTTGATCCTGGTCCGTAAAATTCCGTAAAATGTCTTTCCACTTTGACCAGGACACTGTCATCAACGTATTTTAAATTTTCATTGCAATCAATTGCAATTTAATTATTAAGTGTGTTTAATTATTTTTTACATACAATTATGAACTATAATAATTGTTACAATAAAAAAAAATGTGGGGAGAAATTAGGAGTTATCTTAAAAGAAAGAAATACATTGAATAAAAATGAAGAAATTTTTTTTGGACATCACATGGTAAGATAAAATTTTAATTATAATCTTAAATTATATTAGTAATCTTGATAAATTATTTATGTATTATTAATTATTTGTTAATGTTAATATACATGTAATTAAACTACGTTAATATTTTTTTTCAAATATTTAAATTTTAATAATGTGATGATATACAACCGAATCAACCTGAGTTCATGATTAATAAATTACATGCACTACCAACTGAAGCTTTTTTTTTATTAATAAAATGAATTATTATATTGTTGGAGTAGATTATTAATTTATTTGTTATAATTTGTTGCAGATTTAACTGATAACAGATGGAAAGTTATCAAATTGGCGACAGAAAATTTAAAAGGTAATTTTTGCTCAATAATTTATAAATTAGTTTAATATTTTTTAATTAATTGATATGATGATAAACAACCGAATCAACCTGAGTTCATGATTAATAAATTACATGCACTACCAACTGAAGTTTTTTTTTATATTTATTAATTAGTAATTGATTGTTGTTAAGATTAGTTTTTCATTATTTCATTTGTGTTACAGATTTTATTGCTATGACAATAATAAAGGAGAAAAAGCAACAGAGAGAAAAGCTACTTTTTGTAAATGATAATGAAAAGTATGCTTAATCTCAAGTCCAGCACAGATCGACTCTACTGAGCTCCATATAACTTTTTTTTTTTATCGTTATGATAAGGTAAATATATTACTTTTTAATTCAAAATAAATAGCAACTTAATTTTATAATTGACGTGATGATATACAACCGAATCAACCTGAGTTCATGATTAACAAATTACATGCACTACCAACTGAAGCTTTTAATTATTAACAACAAAATAAATTATTATATTGTTGGAGCAGATGATTAATTTATTTGTTTTATTTTGTTACAGATTTGGATGGAACTGGTAATTAATCAAACTGACCAATCAAATGGAGTATTAAAAGGTAATTTTTATTTAACAATTTATAAACAAGTTTTATATTTTTTAATTAATTGACGTGATGATAAACAACCGAATCAACCTGAGTTCATGATTAATAAATTACATGCACTACCAACTGAAGCTTTTTATTATTAACAAAATAAATTTTTATATTGTTGGAGCAGATGATTAATTTATTTGTTTTAATTTGTTATAGATGCAACAGATAACAGTTGGCACGTTGTGACAATGGAAATAAGGAATTACAAGGTAAATTTTACTTGACAATAAATAAATTAGTTTAAAATTATTTAATTAATTGACGTGATGATAAACAACCGAATCAACCTGAGTTCATGATTAATAAAATTACATGCACTACCAACTGAAGCTTTTTCCATTATCTATTAATTAATTTAAAACTCTTATTAAACTGATCATTAATCCATTTTTTCTATTTTCTGTTACAGATTATCCAATGAGAATTTAAAACATCTAATCAAGATAACTAGAAATTTAATCATTTAGTATTTCTAGTCTTTTTGCATCTAATGTAAATTTATACTCAATAAAAAAAACTCAAAATGAATACATAAAACCTACTTACCTGTGTGTTGAATTATTTTTAAAATATAAAATAATAAATTTCCTATGTTCAAAAATTAAAATTGATATTACTGGGTTTATTGTTGGGATTTTAAAAAAATAATTAGAATAAACAATAGGAAAATTAAATAAATGTAAATTAAAAATTTATATTTCATCTCAAAATTTCAATTTATCAAATCTTCAATATATTTTTTTTTTTTTTATGATAAATAAAAAATACATTTTCTACTTGATCAAACAATAATTATCACAACATAATTTTTAAAAAAATTAAATTTTTACATGTCAATATTTCGGGGTGAATTATTTTATTTATTTTTTTCAATTAATATCTCTTAAAAAACATCAACAATTATTAATGACAATTAGCAAGAGATAATATATTCATGGAAAAAAAAAATAGGTTTATTTATCAAAACAGAAAAATATGCAAACATTTATATAAAATGTAAAAGTTTATAAACATTTTATAATATCAATATATGTAGTTTAATAACAAGGCCTTTTTTTTTTTTTTTAACCAGAAAAAATNAAAAAAAAAAAAAATAATAATTATTGAATAATCTCTTGTAAGACAACGATGAAAAAAAAAAATAATAATATTATAAATTGTACATTTTTTATAAACAATTTTGTATTCTATACATATTTGTATTCGAAAAAAATTCAAACAATAACGCGCAATAGCAATCGTTGAATATTTATACAGATATATAATTTATATTTATATATAAAAAGACATATTTGTCCTTGTTTATCATTCATCCCCGTCTCTTTGGCTGATCGTCTATCATTTAATTTATTTTTTTTTCACAAACACTCACAGTACGTATTTTTATCATTTTTTTTTTGCATAAATTGTTTTATTTTTCCCGGAATGCATAAATCAATGAAAAAAAAAAAATAGAAATTTTAACTGCAAATTATTAACGAGCTATCTGTAAGTAGCAATAGTAAAAAAAAAATATATATATATCTTTAACTTGACTGAAGGCACGAGATAATTTATCGCAAAAAAAAAAAAATAATAATAATAATAAAATTAACTGAGATTCATTAATAAATTTAATATATATATATAATATATAAAAAAAAAATCTATTATTAAAATTGAGATTACATCTCATTTTTAATAATATTAATAATAGCTTAAAAAAAAAAAAATCTTAAATTCTAAATGAATATTTTCAAGTCATCATAATTTCATTTCCCACAAGACAATATGTGCATCATTACTATTTGGTTCTTTATAAGCAGCAGCCTTGGTATTTTTATCTGATAAAAATGGTTGTTGTTGTTGATGATTTGAAGTATTAAGTTGTCGCCAATTAACATAACCACGTCCACCCATTAATGTTAATACAGTACGTTTAGGTTGTTCAATTTGTTGTTGTGTTTTACTATTACTATTACCATTATTATTGTTGTTGTTGTTGTTGCTATTATTGCTATTGATATTTATTCTTTTAGTTGTACCAGTTGTTTTATTATTCAATATTCTAACTTGAGTATTATTATTATTTTCATTATTGTTATTGTTAATAATAATATTATTATTACTATTTGTATTTGGTACTTCCAAATTAAATGTTGTTCTAATTGTTCTACTAGTTGTACTACTATTTCTTGATAGTTTACCATTTTTATTATTAATATTTTCTTCAGAACCAGATGATGTATATAATGAACTAGCATGTGAATCAACTGACCAATTTGATAAATCTAATGATCTTGGTCTTGTTATTTTCATTTTTAATCTTCTATCTAATGTATTAACTTTATTAGGTATTGCTGCTAATTCTGGATCACTTCTTCTTAAACTTTCATATATTGGATCAATACCAGAATTATTATCATTATCATAATCTTTAAGATGCATTAATTCACTATATAAACCATAAACATCACAATTTTCACCAGAACTTTGTGAGCTTGTTATTGATGTTGATAATAAACCATTTGTTGTTGTATTATTTGATAATACACCACCAAAACCACGTGGTAATGTTTTTGAACCACGATAATCATTATCTTTATTACGTTTACGTCTTAATGCAACTGGACTACCAGATAAATGTTGTTTTAATTTATCAACATTATATGAAAATGATGATGATGATGCTGTTGATGATGCTGCTGATGATTCATTTATAATACTATTTGTACGATTACGTTGATTTGTTTCATCTTCAGCTTGTTGATTTTTTAATTGTTGTAATTCAATTTCTTGATCATTATTATTTATAATTTGTTCATCTTTACCACTTGTTATCCAATTTTTATTATTTTGTATTGCAAGAAGAAATGTTATTGGTCCAAAATGTGCATGATATGATATATTAACACGTCCACTTATTATTGGTACACCTTCTAATCTTGGTAATGGTATTGTTAAACTAATACCAACATTTGTACCAACCCAAAGTAAACCTTTACATGCCATTAATGCTGTAACTGTTACACTTAATTGTGAATTATTATTATCACTACTATTATTACAGTTATTTGATGATGATGATGATAATTTATCAAGTATTGATGATTTAGTAACTCTTAATATATTTGATGCAATATTAATATCTTGTAAATGTTTAAATGTTTCAGTATGATATAAACAAACAGTACTTGAATTTTTTAATGCAACCCATAAACCAACACCTGAATGTGCCATTAATTTAACATTACCAAGATGTTCATGTTGTACACTAAAATTTTTAATAATTTCACCAGTTAAACCAGATAATACCCATACTTTTTTACCACATGCAGCATATACTGTTGAATTTATTGGCATTAAACAAGCTACAGGATCATTACCCAATGTTATTATTGATGTATCAGATGTTATTCCCCATGTACCATCAATTTGTCGTTTATAAATAATAAGTGTACCATTACCAAGTGCAACAAATACATTATCACAATGATATTTAATTTGTATAACAGAACCATTAACTGTTAAATTACATATTTCTTCATGTTTTTCTGGTTCACTTGCTGAATATATAATTATTTTACGTGAATCAGTACCCATCCATACTTGATCACCACATTTTATTGTATTATTATTATTTGTATTATCATAACCACGTATAAATTCAATAGCAGCAACACGTGTTTCAAATAAATCAAATGTACTAACTTTTTTTAATGTTATTGCTGATGAATTTGTTGATGTTGATTGATTAAATACAGTAACATGACTTGATACACCATCACCAGTACATATCCATAAATATGATTGTGGATTTCTTGTTATTCTTCTACGTGTTGGTTTTGGATTTTGAGTTGTATAATAACAACCACATCTAACTTCTGATTTATGTTGTGAATGATATACTGATTGTGAACTAACAAATAATGGCATTTTTGTTGATGGTCGTTGTTCTTGTTCTGGTACTTCCCATGATGGTGAATTATTTGGATCAAGTGCTAATTGTGCTAATCGTAATTCTGTTATCCAGTCTTTTTTAACTAATGGATTATCTGTTTGAAATGTATACATTTGTCCTTGTTTTGTCATTAATTGTAAACAACAACTATCAGCCCATATCATATCTTCATCTTTTTGTTGTATTGATGATTGTATTGATTGTAATATTTGTTTTGTTGTTGCTACTGTCATTCCCTATGAAAAAAAAAAATAAATAAAAACCAAATATTTAAATCTAATATTCCATTTACCAATAATTATAAAGAGAAAAAAAAAATAATAAAAATTATTACCTCGTATGTTCCCTTGAGTTGTGTTACGAGGTCACTTATCCTTGATACAACCTCGTAATCATGCATAAGATCATTCATCTCAGCACAAATACTGTCGGCACCAGCTTGACTACTCTCATTCATTCCACCACTTTTTTCTGACTTTAAACTACCGCCTTTGTTTAATCCCGCCGTGAGTAAACGACTTAATGTTGGTGATGTACTAGTGTCTTGAATCTACATATTATAAAAATATATAATTAATTTAAATGACAATAAATAACATTACATTTATTTATTTATTTATTTATCTATTAACCTCAATGTCGGACACTGGATACGTCCATTTAAGCGTTAATCTTTCACTACTTGAAAAATCATCAATTGATCTTGGTGTAACTGATACACAAACAACAAGATCATTTAATAGCAATAATCTTCGACGTTTTGATTTTGTTATCATTCCATTTTGATTAAATTCTAATTGTGTAACATTATCTTCACGAATTAAATAACGTGATGATGAAGAAAGTGGACGATGTGATAATTTTCCTGATACATGACGTAACATTTCTTTAAATGCTTGAAATTGTTCAGCTTCACGTTTTCTTTCATTTAACATTTCAGCAAGACTTTCTAGTTGTGTTAAAGCCAATTGTAATGACATACGATCATCATGACCTTGTGGTGTATGTTTTAAAAGATCCTTAAAATTAAAATTCATTATTAATTAAGAATTTTATATTGACAAAAAATTACATATTAATAAAATTAAACCATATATTTTGTTTTCTTTACCTGAAGAAATAATATAAATTGAGGAAATCTTTGTACTGGTTTTACCATTAATCCAAAAAATGAAAGTCTATCATGGGCACTTATTTGTTTTACCTTAAAAAAATCATTTAAAGCTGTTTTTCTTTTAGATTCTTGTTTAGCTAAATCCATTGCAACGGAAAAATTATTAATAAATCCACTATAAATATCTAGTACAATTGCTTTACTAAAATTAGCAACAAAAACATCACCCAATTTTTCATCTTTATCCCATGATCTAACACATTCAGCTAATGCAATTCTAAATAATGTATGACACTGTAATATTTCTGGTAAACGATGAAATAATGTTGCTATTTTAGTTTGACTCAATACTGGTGGTGATGATTCTTCCAATTGTTTTTTATAATCCTGAAAAAAGAAAAAATAGAAAAACAAGTCAATAATTTAAGTTGTTATTATTATTGACATAATTAAATATAATGAAATGTTTGCGAGAGATATAAAATTAAAATAATAAAAAAAACTAACATTAACAAGTCTTTGTAGTGTAGCAACATAGCTATTTTCTGAATGAACAATAGCAGCAACAATATGACGTCGTTTTAATTGTTGTGGTGTCAGATTGGGTGGTGCTGGTGGTAATGTTGGTGGTGCTTGACGTCTATGATGTATACATTGAAACTGCATCATTGCTGTAGCACTAGCTGACGTTGACACACTTGATCCTGTCACGTAACTCTCCTCTTCAACCTAATTTATTTTTTTTTTTATTTTAACAAAGAGAATTAAAACAAAAAGAAAAAACAATCGATTAAAATATGTAAAATAAATTGTACATGCACGAGTACAAAAAATTAAATAAAATATTTACCTCTGTTAAACGAGACATTGGTGAAATATGTGTTGATGGAGATTGTTGAATTGGCGTTGATGATAAAGGTGATGATTGTTGTTGTTGTTGTTGTTGATGATGTTGTTGTTTAACTGGACTACATAATAATGCAGTTGATGTATCAGATGATGATGAATCAATATCATATTGATGTGTTGATCCTCTTCTAATGCTAAACCATCTTGATAATCTACCTTGATTATTAACACCACTATCAATTGGTGTTTCATTTGTCGTATTATTCAGTCTTATATTTTGTGATCTCCATTTATCACATAATGTTTTAGCTTTATGTAATGTATTACGTAATTGACGATTACTTTTAACACTAATATTACTTTTTTCACTTTCATCATCCGATGAATGTTCATGATCAGATGCTGAACACCATGAATCTTCACTTTTAATTGAATGTCCTGATGCATTTGAATTTGTTGCTTCAAGTACTGTATGTTGTGGTGATTGTTGTGACTGTTGTTGTAGTTGTGGTTGTTGTTGTGGTTGAGATTTTTGATCTTGACGTTTTGTAATTGTCTCCATTCTTGTTGTTTCACCTACGTCATCCCAAGATTGACACCTCGATCTTGGCTCATCTAATAAATATAAATATATATTTTAAGTATTTCTAATTAACCAGTCAGTCATCCAAAAAATATATATACAATATAGATAAATAATTATTTCAATAAACTATAGTAAGAAAAAAATAATATTTTTCGATATCACAAAACACCATATTTAGAAATAAGACTTCCTACAGGTTGTTTCTTGTATGTGCCCCCGGGAGAAACTTGAAATACAACTAGATATATATACCTATTCGCATTTAATCGTTCACAAGTTTATTTCTCAATGCAATAACAACAGCAGCAGTAACAGCAGCTTGTCGTTTGACTGGCCAACTATCAGAGTGTGAGAGAAAAATATGAATTTAAAAAAGTATGACTCGTCGTCGTCGTCGTTGTCGTTGTTAGAAACACATATACAATTTAAAAAAAAAATAGTTCTACCATTACAGTTGGCTTGTAATCTGGTTGACAATAATGTCTGTGTGATTTAAAAAAAAAAAAATATGTATATATGTATTAAATAGTTTGTACACAGACAAGTCAATAAGTAGATATATAGTAAAATAATATACAAGCAGGTCCAGCACACGCTTGACCAAGCAATTCTTGATGGATTTAAGTTTCCCCTCTTACAAATATTAATATGTGTATGTACACTCGTTCATCGAATGACGGAAGTATCTATTTATAAGATATATATATGCATGTTGCAACAAACAACAATATTATATAAAAGAAAAAACACACAAAATTATTACTATCAAGTTTTAGGTACAAGATAATTTTATTTATATATGAGTATATTATATTTCTTGTGTATATACATCAACATTGACATTCGGGGAAATTTTTTTTTTTTTTTATATTAAACTTGTGTACATGCAATGTTAGAAACGTGGGAATTATAATGCGGGTACTAGGCTCGATAAAGTAATTTAGCTTCGTTAGACAAACGGATGTCATACGGATATACAGACACACAAAATTGAAATCAATTTTTTTTTTTTTTAAATTTTTTTATGTGTATTATGGTTTTTTTTTTTTATTATATTAATTTTCATCTTTGTTTTAATACGATTTTTTTATGCAGCTTCCTCATTGACTAAGCAGGTAATATTCCACAACTCCATTTTATTATAACTTGGCCTCGAATTGTGAGAAAAAAAACGATAATTGTTTCAGTACAAATATGTGAGTTGAGAAAAAAAAATCACTGATCATTGTTGAATATGTTTTTTATACATCACAAGATGTATTATAAACAATTACGATTAAAAAAAAATAAATAAATTGAATAGATTTTTTAATATTATATTGAAAAATAAAATCTATTTTATTTTCTAAATTTTTTTGTAGTTTATATTATAAAAAAAATATAATAATAGCTTTTATTTTCTAAAAGGTTTACTTTTAAAGAAATTTAATTTTAATTTCTTTTTTTTATAAATCAAATAGTGTGAGTGAGTGTGTATGTTGTGAAGAGATAAAAAAGATAAGACTTTTTTTTTTTTTTTAAATCGTCTACATAATATTACACCTATAAAATAACTCATAAACCTTGGACTTGGAATAGACTTGATTTTTTTTTTTTACATATTACTGTAAAACTATTTAAAAAAAAAAAAAAAAATTAATATGATTAAATAAATAAATAAACAAATTGAAAAATAAACTAATAAAATTATTAAAATTTAAAAAATAAGTAAATAAATTTAAAAAAATAGAAAATAAATT
>MKYW01000144.1:90232-106012 GCA_015776835.1 Aphidius ervi | reverse complement strand
TTTTTTTTTTTTTTTAATTTTCTATCTGTGTTTGGAGCATGAATTAACTCTTTTTTTTTTTTTATATATAAATTTCTTTCTCTCTTTATTTATTTATTAATTTATTTTTTTATATACAAACATGCACGCACAAACTCACGCACCCATCATCATCATCATCATCATCATCATGTCTATCTATATTTTTATATACGAAATAAGAAATTGTACGAGATGCCATTGTCCTTAAAAATACAACGTGTGGGTATACGATGCGGTGCACGCGCCACACAACATAAATGGCTATGTTACTTTTTAATTTATTTTTTTTTATAATAATTTTAATAAATAAAATAAATAATAATAAATATACTAAACAAAAGAGTCAATTGATTGAATAAATAAATGATGAGATACAATGAATTTCCGGATGTTTGACTTAGTCAATGATTTTATTATTTTTTTTTTTTTATTCATAAATATATATACGCGTATGTGATTTAAATTTTTAAAAGCTATTTATTATTATTATTATTATTTTTATTTATATATGATTTTTTTATAATAGAGCATTAGATATATGACGAGTATATGCAACAGGCGGTTTATGAAATGCATGTAATGTCACACTGATATATAAAAAAAAAATTTACAGTGTCACGTGTGTGTGGCTTTTGTCCACACAAAAAAGGGGACAACAACAATAGAATAATATATGTATGTGTTTTTTTTTTCATGACTTAACTACCCTCAATATTTATACCAATACAATGTTTTTATAAACAGCAGGTGAATAACTTTAAATGCATCTGTCCTAGTATAAAAATATACAATGGCGAATAAATTTAAAATAGATATTTTATTATAAAATTAAAATATTAATTAATTAAAATATATTAATTTTTGTATTTGGAAGGAATAATTTAATGATTTATTTTTTAGTTTAATTATGCGGGTATATACAATAACGTCCTTTGCCAAGTTAAATAAACTAACTTCCGGTATTAAAATTATTTGCCATTCGATGGGTACATTCCCACTGGTGTATTTTATATATATTATTATATACAAAATTAGAATTTAAACATTAAAATTTATTTATTAATATAACTTTAAATGAAAAAGAAAAACAACTTTTTTTTTTTTCTGTATATTTTTTTAGTATAAATTTAGAAAGCTTTCGTGTTTATGTCTCTTTTTTTTAAAAAAATATTTCTTGTGTAAATTGTCATTGAAATTTAAATGAAAAAAATTATTTTTATATTTGTTTTGGACAAATAATTTCAAGTGTCCATTTACCAATTGCCTTGAATACAACGACATAAGAGTACTCAAGTTCCAATGGTATTATTGCCAAAAGAAAAAAAAAAAAAATAATAATAAAAAAAAGGTGAAAGAAACTCTTTTGCAAGGTGAGGAGATTTTATTATTATTATATATTACTTGTTTTATTAGTTCTTGTGAATTCAGAGGATAAAAAAAATAAAATGAGTTAAAAAAATGCTCCAAGTTGTAAGTCCTCTGAGAGAGAAACTCATGGTGAACTTGGGATTTATTTAGTATTCCCTCAACCAAGGTCTGGCAACGTTGCGACTGTCTAGTTTAAAAATCACCATGGGTGTCATTCCCTTTCCTCATTTTAACATCTTCCCTTCTTCGGGCATTTGCCACCAACAACACCACCACTATCATCAGGATATATCATTTTTTTTGATACAATTTTTTTCTATCATAATTTGATATTTCATTTCATTTAATTTCGATTTCTTTTTAAATTTTTTTTTTTTTCTTATATTTATATACAAAACTTCTATTCTTGTATATGTAGCTTTATATTCAAACATGCATAAATTTCAACAAGACTAGAATTAGATCAAAGCTCAATGCACCAAAAAAAAAAATACATGAAAAATAATTTAATTAAATTAATTTAACTCACATTTAATAAGAACTACTCCATTTTGCATTTCTTCCATTATTATTATTTAATTTATTAATTGTTTTTAAATAAATATAATATTATCAGCCTCCTCCGTTATGTAAATCCCTGGAGGAGGCTGCCCTGAGGATTCACTGTGATTATTATTTGAAAAAAAAATTTTTTTTATGTCTCTAATCACTCACACTAAACTTGGCAATTTTATATTAATATAATAATTTTTTTTAAATAAATAAATCACAATATAATATGAAAAATAAAAAAATTCTTTTTATATTATATTTATTTTTAATTCCTTTGTAAATTCAAGGCCGGTTAAAATTTATTATTTATATGAAAAAAAAATTACAACAATTTTTAAAAATAAAATATATATAAAATTAATAAATAATTAAAAACACGTGTTTATAAAATTTATAATTAAAGCTTTAATTAAAAAATAAAAATTTTAATATATTGTATATTTATTTATGAGTAAAAAATATATTGCATGATGGCGGTTGTTCGTTCTACGGGCTTCGCGGTTCGCGCACTGAGGGAGGTTGAATAGCCGAACGGAAATAGTAGTGGGGGGAGGGGAATTTTAAAGAGTATTTTTTATATAAATATATATATATTGTATTTTATGTATTTGTGTTTGTAAAACTATACATATAACAATGATTGTTTGAGTGTATTTGAGAGATATGTTGAATGAAGAAAAGAGGGGAAATATTGCAATGGAATGGAGCCAGACTCTCCAAGAGTAAAGAGGATAATATTATATAAAAATAATATTATATATATATATTAAAGAGACAAGAATATGAGAATTGTTTAAAACTTTTAGAGATGGCGCCAGTTTATGATGGACCAAAAAGAAAAAAAATCGAAATTAAATAATCGAAATTCGAAAAAAAAATATTTCGAAATGATTTATTTCGAAAAATGTAATTGNATGTGTGGATGACAATAAGAAAAAAAAAAAAAACATTGAAAATGAAACTTGAATGACAAGATGAAAAATTAATGGATTGAATAAATGAATAAAGAAAGAGTTAATAAATAAATAATAAGGTCTTTGGGTCGATAACGGCATTGGGAAAAATAAAATCAAGTTGACTAGTTGTTTAGCGAGATGGCGATGCAGTTTATTTACTTAAAAATTTATATTAAATAGTACTTTATAGTATAGAAAATAAAAAAAAATCAACATTATTATTTCGTAATTCATAGTCAACATGAAGCAATGAGTTTGCGTAGTATTATTTTATACAGATATATGTATATATTCCCTCTCTTAATCGACATTAAAATTGTACAAGTATAAAGTGTACTTGTTGTATGACAAATACGTCTTACAGCCTCCTTCTTATATTTCTTTTAAAACCGCCCACTCTTATCCCCCATGACCCATCAACATCATCATCATCAACAACATCATCGTCATCAGCTATGGACTCAAACAAGGTCTACATTTCAGTACGCATTTAAATCTGTTACTATGAAGAGTTCAAAATGATTATCAAGATTATAAAATGACGCAAATTTATCAACACGTAAAATTTAGATGTAAGTATTATTTCATTTTTGTTTGTAAAATTATTATTCAATTGTTTATTGTTTATTTATTATTTATAGGGACAGAAAATTTAACATCAAGATTTATCTGTTTGAGAAAAGAAAATGATAAATTATTTACTGGACGTAAATATTCTGCCCAAGCTGGATGGGAGTAAGTAATTTTAAATGTTTTTGTTTTTTTTTTTCTATTTAATNTTAAATATTAATATGATTTGTTTTTTTTTTATTGCATAGATTTATTTTACGACAGATGAAACAAGAATTTCCAACGATAATGGCTGACGTTCCTTTTCGAGTATTAAAAAAAAAGTGGTCAAATCTACTTCAACAGTACAAAGTAAGCTGTTTCTTTTGACCCCGTCTGTCAATAAATTATCTTATATAAAATTTTTATAATTATACACATGATTATATATTAAATGTAAATTATAAATAAACTATTTATTAATTTATTAATTTATAATTTAAAGGAATTAAAAAATCCAGTTATTGGTGATAAAAATAAGGCAGATGATGTATCCTGGCCATTTTACAATGCAATTGATGAGATTGTCCTTGGTCAAGACCATCACAAATCAATGAAAAGAGAAAATATTGAACAACCAATTGGTAATATAGAAGAAGAAGAAGAGGAGGTAGACCCCCACGAATTTCTTTGTGTGTCAGTCACACCACCCGATGAGCAAATTTCCCCTTCATGCTCACCCATTGAGACAAATTTTTTTTTACAAAATCATGATCAAAAATATTATGATGAAGATACACCAATACAAGCTCAAGAAGAATTAACAAGATCAAGGTAAAATATATATTTAATTTTTTATTTTTTTTAAATAATTATTTTGTATATTTAATTTTAGGATAAATGAAAAATTTGAATCAACGCCTACTATAAGTGTTTGTAAATTAACAAATACACGTAAAAATACGATAAATGAATCACGAATGATCCATCAAAAACAGCTGCAAATTATTCAAACTACTGTTAATCACGCAAAGCGTACAAGAGAACCACCACTTAATATAAATCATTTTAAAAAAATGAAAAAAAATCAAGATGATAATAATATTAATAATAATAACAACAACTCAATAATTATTAATAAAATTAATGAATTTTTAGATTATACTAAAAAACGTGATGAAGAAAATAAATTAATAATGCTTAAAATTTTATCAGCTGTTGAAAAAATTAGTGAAAAGTTAAATTAATTTGTAATATGTAATTTAATAAAATTTTATAAACATATGTTTGTTTGTTATTTTTTTTTTTGGATATATTAACAAAGAAATAATATATTTAGATGTGGCCAGGTTATTCATTGACTGACCTCCTGCTGACCATCACTAATAATTAACTGTGTTACTCTTCTTCTTCTTGTGTAAAAAAGAAAGAAGAAAATAAAAAAAGTTTATACACGCATGAATATCGTGCAATATAATTTCGAGAAACATAGTAATATTATTAAATATTTTTCAAGTTGCTAAGAAATGATAATATTATTGCGTCACATGTTGTGTACACTGTCTCATGATTTATATCAAACGATGCTGAATTAATAATTCATAGCAATCTGTGACATCTAAAGGTTAAACTTTTACAATTTTTTTTTTGTCTTTATTTTAGTTATTATTTTAGTATTTAAAATTTCATCATATAATTTATTTAAATTATTATTTATCTGTTATTTTTACTTTAGGGATAACTGACCGTTTAGTGGTTGAAATAATTATTTTTAAAATTGGTAATTTTTTTTTTTTGGCGTATTTAATGACAAATGAATTTGCAAATTTTATATTTTTGTGTTTTTAAAAAATTTTGATGTTAACGTTTTATTAAAAAATTAACTAGTCAAAATTTTATATACAACAATGATAATTGACGTAAAAAAAAAAAAAATTAAAAAAAAAACAAACAAATGGACTTTACTGTTTTGTTTAAAAAATATAGCAATTGAAAGTTAAATATTTTTGAAAATTTCAAGGATTTAAACAACTTTAAATATTCATGTTTCAAGGCTGTACGTAAATTGGACTTTAATCATCCAGTTGACTGGATTAGAAATTGTTATTTTTATTAATTATCATTTATCTCAATTGGCCCACTGACAATAACAAAAATAATAATCATAAACAACTTACCACCAATTTTTGATGGACTACTAAAAGCACCTAGCTTTTTCCATCCTTTCCATCCTTTTTTCCATATCATTGATGCTTTATTTTTACGATGTGTACTGCCAATTAATTTTGTACACGATGATGAGGTCAATGAACTTTTACCAAGGTCTCGTCTGAGTGAACCAAGTCCCGATCTTAACATGAATAATAAAACATTAAATTTCACAATTTATATTATTATTATTATTATTATTAAAAGGAGAAAATTATTATTATATTTTTATTATTATTTAATATGGATGAAAGTTTTGTTATTTGAAGCGTTGCATTCAATATATTGCCGACAAAGTGAATGATGATGATGATGGGAATCGAATGACAGTGAAAGTAAGGTATATGTGCGGTCGTGCATAAATTATCAGTAGTTACAACCAGTACATATAACAAAAATTTATAAACTATTTAATTTTTGTTTTATTATAAATACCTATAACTGGCACTGGAGCTACCACTAAAACCACTATCTAAATCACAACCAACTGGTGCCATAGAATCATCATTACATAAAAATAATGCACTAGAATTTTTTTTTCTATCATTAATTTGATGATTATCAGATAATTGACAATGCTCTTCATTATCTTCATTCATACTTGGCATAAGCATTGCTTCAACACTCAAATTTAATTCACCAAGTATACGTCTATGGCCAAATTGTACTCTTCTAACTTCTTCAGCAACCAATGAACGTCTTGATGATGATATACCCATTTGGCATTGTCTGCTAAATTATATATAAAAAAAAAAAAATAATAATAAATCTCAATTAGTTACCGACAAAAGAAAAATATAAATAATAGAAATAAAAAATAAAATAAAAAAAATTTAAAAAAGTATTTTAAAGAATATTCTAGAACAAACAATAAAGATGTTTTTTTTTTTTTTATTTTTATTTCNAAGGGGTCTCTCTCAATCATTCTATCTTTTTTATTTACAATCTTGTTCGTCTCATTTTTTTAAAATAAAAAAAAGTGGCTCTACCTGATCTCGGATATCTCTTCGTAGATATTTTCTTCAGTTCCATATCTATTAACGTATGTGTGTCGTTTAGATGGATCCCTAACAGGTGGTTTATGATGCAGGTGATATGTAGCAGCCCAATGTTGTCTTGATCCAGGATTATCCATAATATAATTTGGATAAAATATTGTTCCATTACTTGAGTATGGTCTACTTGGTCCAGGACCCTCATAACATGCATATGAATAATCTTGAATTAATTTTTGTGTATTTTTTAAATTTTGATAATTTTTAATACCACCACCAGCTCCAACAATACCACCATTATGTTGATTATGTAATTGTTCATTTTTAGGTGGTGGATATGGTGGTGGTGGTGGAAATTCAAGATTAACACAACGTGTTGATGATACTGATGGTACTGATAAACATGTACCAGAACAACCAGAATTTCCTGAAGCCATTTTTCATTGTTGTATTAAATTCATTAATTTAATAATCCTGCAAAATAATAATCAACAAACATTAATACTCATATTTAAAAAAAAAATTATAATCTTTATATTTCATTCCAAGAATTTAAATTTTATCAACATCATACTTATCATTGATGATTCATTTAAAAAAAATAAAAAACATTTTAACAATTTTTATTTATACCTTAGAAAAAAAGGTTTTTCTTTTCAATTTTTTTTAAATATTAAAAAAACCATATAAAGTTTAAATTATTAATTAAATTTTTATGTTATTTATTCATTTATTTATAAAAAAAAAAAAATAATAATTAATATCAACAAACCTTTTGACACTTGTATCTTCAATTTCATTGAGTGTATTTTTAATCTGTTGCTTTTTTTTAAATTTAAATTGTTGTTATTAAAATAATAATTTATAAAACGATTTGCTAAGGGGATCTTTTATTAAATTCACTGCTTGTTGTCAGAGTTGATAGCTTAGCACTCGACCATTGTTAGAAAGAAAACGAGCACGAGCACGAACGCCCCTTCTTGCTCCTTATGAAAGATCTCAAAAAAAAAAGAATATAATAATAATGAAAAAAAATAAAAAATATAATAATAAGACCGGTCAACTGGCTATTTTATATTTCCCACACTTGCACCAGTATATTAATTTTTTTTTTTTTTTATTATCAAATATATAACACTTGTTTATTTTATTTATTATAATTATTTATTTTTTTATTTTTATTTGTAATTCAATGCTTTAGCTTATGAATCACACATACACATAAACACACACACACACAACACTTCACTTTAAATAGAAAAAAATTATCAATAATAATTTATAAATAATAATACTATTGATACATTTTTTATTTAAATAATTAAACTCACATTAAAGATTTGAGAAAAAAAAAAAAAAATGATAAACCGGTTGGATGATTTTTTTGAAAATTTTGTAAAAAAAATTCACTAACACAATTTGCATAATACAAATATTATTAACAACAATATAATATAAATAAATTATAAATAATATAATAAAAAAAAAAAATTATTAAACTAATAATTTATAAAATTTAGTGTAAAATTTTCAGTCACAAATTCACAAAACAAGCCAACACTAACACTTGTGTGTAAAAAAAAAAAAATATTATCAATTTTCTTAGACGCTGTATTTTAGACACATGTACACATACCAATTTGAGATATATAAAATGTATAAAATGCTCTTTTGGTTTTAATGGTGTATATATATATATTGAAGAACGTTAAATTCCATAAGAGCTTGTTCACAACACCGAGAAACGAATGGAGTGTGCAGCACGAGTGCCCTGAGCAACTGAGACTTTTAAGTTTCGGGGGCAACTTGCGGATGGCCTCTGTCTTATTTTTTTTATTTTTATTTTTTCTTATAAATTTTTATATGTGTATGTGTGTTTATATTTTAAATACACAACACCATGAAGAATGAAGATAAATCCCCATAAAGGCAAATATATCTTGCCCTCTTCTTGCTCTTCTTCTTTTGATTATTATTATTATTTTTTTGTTCTGTAAGTGGTCAACCAGTAGGGGCACCACACAAAAATCCAAGAAGTTGAGTAAAATATTATACCGACAGGGGGCATCCTGCTACAGTAAATATATAATTTTTCCAAGAATAATTAATTATATCTATTTAAAAAATTAAAACACTCATTCATTTCTATTTTTAAAATTTTTTTATATAATAATATTTAATAATGATTATAATTAATTTTTATTTACATTTGGAATTTGTATTTTTTCTTTATCTCTTATTATGATGAATATATTTTTTTTTTTTTAGGTAATCATGTTTGGGTTATCAGTTGACTTTTTTTTATCACAAAAAATATATTTACTTCAGACAATTTGAATTACTCTAGACAGTTGTTGAAATATTTTAAAAATGAGTGATTCAATTGAGACAATAATTAATGATATTGGAGGATTAAAATGTGGTCCTTTGTTGGAATTATCAAAGCCACTTGTGGTACCACATGGAAGAATTTTAATGGGACCAGGACCAAGTAATTGTTCACCAAGAGTATTGGAATCTCTTGCTAATCCAGTTATTGGACATATGCATCCAGAAACATTTAAGGTATATTGTATTTTAAATAGCAAAATTCAACTGTTAATTAATTATTATTTTTTAGATTATGGATGATATTAAAGAGGGTTTAAAGTATGCATTTCAAACAGATAATAGATTAACACTGGCAATAAGTGGATCTGGTCATTCTGGAATGGAAGCATGTATTGATAATTTACTTGAACCTGGTGAAACAATATTAATTATCAAAGCAGGCATATGGGGTGAACGTGCAGCTGATATGGCATCACGTATTGGTGCTAATGTAATTAAATAAATTATTTATTAATTTTTAATTATATTAATTAATAATGATAAATAATAATTTTATTTAATAGGTCAAATTATTGACAACTAAACTTGGAAGTGTCTTTAGTCTGGATGAACTTGAAGCTTCAATGATAAAATATAAACCAGATGTTGTATTTGTTGTTCATTCTGAATCATCAACTGGACTTAAACAGCCACTCCCTGGTGTTGGTCATATTGTTCAAAAGTAAAATAATTTTTATTTTTCATTTATTTTAATTGTCATGATGAACTGATTGTTATTTTTTTATTTTTAAGATATGGTGCATTACTGATTGTTGATGCGGTTGCTTCACTTGGTGGCGAGCCCTTTTTCATGGATGCGTGGAAAATTGATGCTGCTTATACCGGAAGTCAAAAAGTACTTGGCGCACCGCCTGGACTCACCCCAATTTCATTTAATTCTAGAGCAGAGTTTGTATATATATAAATATATCTTTATTAAGATTTTTATTTCATCTTATGTTTTTTTCTTTTTTTTTTATATACAGGAAGAAATTATTTTCACGTAAAATTAAAGTACCAGTATATTACTGGGATATGTGTCTTTTGGGAAATTATTGGAATTGTTTTAATGATGCAAAAAGAAATTATAATCATACTGTCTGTACAACACTGTTGTATGGTTTACGTGAGGCACTTGCTATGCTTGTTGAAGAGGGTCTAGAAGCTTCATGGAAAAAACATTTAAATGCAACAAAAATTCTTCATGGAGAACTTGAAAAAAAAGGTTTTGAGTTTTTTGTTAAAAATCCAGAACATCGATTGGTTACAGTTACTGCTATTGTTCTTCCTCCAGGTGTTGATGGTAATATTGTTGTTCGTCGAACACTTGAGAGGTATGATTAATCAATTTTTACTGTTAAATTGCAGTTTAATATTTTTTAAAAAAATTCTAAATTACCATTTAAAAATGTTAAACATTTATATAAGATTTATATTTCATCATAAATATATTTACAGATGGAACGTAGAAATATCTGGTGGACTTGGTCCAACATTTGGAAAAATATTGAGGATAGGAGTAATGGGTATTAATACAACAAATAAACATGTTAATCTTGTTCTCAATGCTCTTGATGAAGCACTTGATTATGCACAAAGCAAATTGTAATTCATTTTTTTTTTCCTCTTTTTTATTCAATGAAAAATAATCGACACACAATGCGTGTTGTTTGCTTGGTTTGTTTTTTTTTTTCTATTTTCAGCCAGTTTACGTATATAATGCTAACATGATTACGTTTTTTATATATAGATTGATCTATTTGATCGATATACATGAGTAATAATGCTTGTTACATAATTTTATAATCTAAAATTTTAAAATTAACTTATTTTTCTTGTGTCTACTTATTATTATATCCTTCTTTTTTCCTCATTTTTATTTATTACTGTTTTTCTTTTTTTTATAAATGAATATTTAGTTTGGCACAATACACAGAATTATATTTATCATCCTGTTTTAAAACGTTCAACGTTTATGAAATTATTATTATTATTTTTTTTTTTTCAGTTTTTTTTCTTTTTAGATACCAATTTTATATAAAAAAAAAANAAAAAAAAAAAAAAAAAAAATTCAAATACTGCTGTGTATTCGTTCAAATTTTATCCGGCAAAAATTGAACGTTAATTGTGATATTGCATATTTTTAATTATTAAAAATTTTATCATGAGTATAATTACTCTAATTTTAAACGAAATTACATTAATTAAATTTTTGCTATTCAAATTTTAAAACAAGATAATTAATATTTTTTTATATTTTTAAATATTATACCTAAAATACATACAAAAAAATTAATATAATATTTTATTATTAATCAAATCAAGTGAAAAATAACATAAATATTTATTAAATATGTCTATTTATATATAAAATTAAATTTTGAAAAAATTAAAAAAAAAAGAAATCTTAGTCTTTGGTCCTTTGGGACTTGTGACTCAATTTCCACTCGTCCCTTACGATTAAAATTATTAATAATGAATATTAAAATAAAAATAAATCACAAGGGACATTTGAATGGAATATAAATTATTAAAAATATAAACAATATAGTTTATAATATTAATAAATCTTAATAATAACAATAATCTATTTTAAAAATTGATAAAATGATAAAAATAAAAAATATATATAATAATGACAATACACAAGTTGATACAATTTTATAATATCAATTTAATAATTATTATATAATGTTATATTATTAATATTAATATTAATATTATTATTATTATTAAAATTTAATAATAGATTAATAAAAAGATAAGCAATCGTTTCGTTGACACGAGTAAACCGTTCAGTTCTTTGGATGCTGGGTAACTCGTTGAGATTAAATAAATAATAATAATAATAATATTAATAATAAAAAAAAAAATAATAACAATGATTATTTGTTAAATATTATTTCCGCTGTCTGTTGTATTTTTAATATATTTTTTTTTTTTTATAATAATATTTACCCTAGCCCTTTGATTAACCAGTTTGTGTATTCATATATATTTATATGAAAAAATTACTTCCGTTTATTTTATATATATATTATGGTTGTTATTTATAATAGTCATACAAATTGATGATTATTTAAAATTACAAGACAACAAATATTCATATAAAATATAATTTATATAAATTGACAAATTGTTATATGCAATATCATCAATTTTAAGTATAATTTATAAAAATTATTTTTGTTTTTTTTTTTAAATAATCATTCAGTTGAAATATAAAATTAATTTTTAATTATCATTTTTTTTTATTATTCCAAAATATATATATTATATATTTTTTTAAACATTGGAATATTATTTATTTATAAATATAATTATTGTTTTTTTTTTAATATAAATATTCAACTGAGATTTTTAGGTGTTAATGAGTGTTTTTGATTTTTTGAAGATGAATGACGTAGTTGTTGATGATGTTGATTATTATTATTATAATGATTACGATTGTGCCTTCTTGCACGTTTACATTGAGTCGTACAACATTCATCTGCATCCGGTATACGTTCACCACGCTTTAATTGATTAACTATGGTATTACATAGTGAACGAGGACAACGTTTCCTGTCACATTTAACTTCTCCATCCTAAATTAATTAATTGATTTTATAATTATTTATTATATTTTATATTTATCATTTAAATGAATAATTAAATAGCTACTTTTTAAATATAATTTACCTTGCATCGACATTTAACACATTTAACTTCACCATGTGAATGAATTTTTGGATGCCATTCTCTGCCATTTTCATATGGACCACCAACAGGATATTTACATCCTCCAGCAGCAATAATATCATCAGCAATACGTTTAGCTGATAGTTTTGTTGCTGGTTGATCATGTGGTAAATTAATATCATGTGTCAAATTATTTGTTGTTTGTGAAATAATTGGACAAACTTTACAGCAAGCTTTTTTATCTGGTCTTGTTGCTAATTTTTCATTACAACTTAAAGGAGGACATGGTACTCGAGGACAACGAACTTCTAAGCTAACTGGCTGTTGTGTTAAATTAAATTTAAAAAACAAAATTAATAAATATCAATTAATTATAATGAAGATATTTTAATTTACTTACATCACATGTACATATTGCACATGTATCAAAACCAGATGGTGGTAAATAAGGATGCCAAGAGGATCCAGAAGGATGAAATTGTCCAGCCAATGTACAGCCTCTCAGTGGCAATACATTATTTGATTCTTGAATAATTTTTTCATGAAAAGTTGGTGTTGCAGGATTTAAAATTGACGTAATTGTTGTTGTTGATGTTGTTGATGATGTTGGTGTTGGTGTTGTTAAATTAACACTTGTTGATCCTGTATAAAAATTAAACATTAATATATACAAATTAAATATGTATTTATGTAGTTAAGAAAAAAAATTACCTATGCAAATTGAACAACAATGACCAACTGGTGGATTAATTATTCTATCAATTGGACAATTTAATGGTGGACATGGTACTGGATCACAATTTGTTATTCCCAATCGACAATGACACATTAAACAAGAATTTGATTTAGCTGTCCATTGTGTACCATCATCATAAAATTTAGTTTCATGAAAACATGAGCTTGTTTCAATTTCTGTATTTGGTGGATGTAAATTATATATCATATTACTACCAACATCATTATCAGTAAAATGTGGAAGACAATTAATTGGTGCACGTGTTTTAAATTGTGTTTTCATAAGTTTATTTGTTATATTATTATTAATACCAATTAATTCTAAAAATCCAATACCAGAATCAATTCTATATATTTCAATTTGTGATAAACCATTAATTGAACCTTCTAATATATTACCATTAAATTCTTCTAATAATCTTTTAGATACTGGTGCACCTTCAGCAAGTACTGGCATTGTTTCTAAATATAATTTAAGACTTGTTTGATTTTCATATTCTTCATCATCAGATTGTTTATTATATTCATCTGGTAAACCAGTTATTTCAAGTTCATAATAAAGTGTACATTCAATTGGATCAATATTTAACCATACAATACCAAACATTGTACCAGAAATTGGTGATTTAATTAATGTTGGTGTTAAATTATCTTTAGCATCAGCAATTGATTTTTGTATTAAACGACCTCTTAATAAACTTCCAATTTGTGATGCAGCAACAATTGATAATTCACCTTTAAATAATGATTCTAATAATCTTGGACTTGGTCTATCTAATGTACCATTTGCATAGGAACCACCAATTAATGTTGGTGTTAAATCTTCAAGTTCAGTTTTTTTTTTTCCACCATCATCGACAATTGTAACTATTGGATTTTCATCCTCTAAACCATTTAAATTAACTCCATAACGTAATGCACCATAACGATCTAAAAATGCCCATGCTATACCACTTGCATGACTTTTTGATTCAGAAGAAATTAAACCTTGATAAATATCACAAGCAACTCTACTTCCAATTGTTCCACTTAATCTTAATGCTTGTGGATCTTTTTTAGATGATATTGTTATTGTTAATTTACCACGTGATAATAAACGTAAATCATTAGCAGTAATAGCACTTCTAACTTCACCAAAATTAATATCATCAGATGGTTTTTTAATAATAATTTCATCTTGTAATATAATATAATTTTTTTCTTGATGTTCAATTAATACTATTAATGGTACATCAGTTATATCATCAGGTAAAAATAAACCATTAACAACAATTGATACATGAATTGATGGTGCTGATACTGATGATACTGATATTATTGATGTTGCTGTTGAACCAATTATAACAGATCTATCAGAACCAAGTGTTGGTTCTAATAATGATGAAAATTGTTCAGTTGATAATGCTTTGTAACGTAATAATTGACCAATTAATGCTGATTTTTTTATTTCAGATGTTGTTGAACCCTGAATTTCCCATATTAATGATATATACATTTCTTCATCACGTAATAATTTTCTATAATCACGTGGTACTCTTTTCCATACACCACATAATTTATCTGTTGAATTTTGATAATAACCAATTGTTTTTTCAATTTTTTGTTCTTCTAATATACTTCCAGTATCATCAATAAATTGTATAATATTTGGACGTGGTGTACCAATACCCAAGTAAAATGAATAGTAAAGATTTTTACGATTAAATGTAAAACGACCAGTTGCTACATAACTGTATATTTCAAAATTTATTGCTTCGTTCACACGGTCTACAACTTGTCTCGATGTTTTACTACTTATAATAGTACCAAAATCTACATTTTAAATAAATAACAAATAAAAAAAATTATCATTATTCATTATGCTCTTCTTTTTTTTTCTTTTTTTTTTATATTTTTGTTTCAACTCACGTTTAAGACTTCGTTCTTCTTCTTCTATTGTCAGTTGAATTGGCACATCCTGTACAAGCTCTGTACCTATTTTTGACAAATGAAAATAAAAAATAAAAATATTATTCAAGAATTTATATGATTATCTAATTAATCAAGATAATTTATATGTGAATCACGTTTATTGTGGCTTTTTTGTTGTCTTGATTTTTGTGTTTGTATATACATGTTATCTTTATTAATCCACATGGTCATATAACACGCAAATTTATTATGACAAACCTCAATCATTCTGTATATATACAAGTCAAAGTTATTCGGAATTTGTGCATTGGATTAATGCCAAATGATGCGAGTCTTATCGATCATACACATCGGATTATTTAAATTTTTTTCAATAATTTTCTTTTATATATATACGTTTATTGAATTTAAAATATGACAAAAAAAAAAAAAAA